>QFET01004533.1:0-20042 GCA_003316355.1 Tuber calosporum
CAGGCTACCGCTTAGGCTCTATTGTATATCCGTTCACACAGGCTAGCGCCTGTTACAATGCCTGGTAAGAGGTGAGAATTTATATGTGGGAGTTTGAACCTATCCTGTGTCACCTGGACCAAAAGGTAGCATATCCTATCAATGGTAAGGTGGGAGCAGATGGCCGGTATAGGCCTCGGTTGGTCCTAGCTGAGGGGGATGTAGTTGCCTCTGAGGCTACGAAGTAGGGGGTGGGAGTAGTCCTCTGGCTAAAGCTCGAGAGGCACCTCGATATTTATATCCTGTGTCTGTGTGCTCACGGACTACAACTAGTTTACATATAAACATGTATCTTCTTTCCCTCTTTCATCACTTGATTCAAGAGCGAACCCGATTTGACCCTTAAACGTCCTCTTTCCCTGCACAGCTGATGGCATGATTAGAGCTCTGACATCTCTGAGGGTATGAACTCCAACCAATTTGACTTGTCATCCGTCTTCCTGCTGTTTAAGCTCTAGCTATCCAGTTTGGAATCTGCCAATTGCTTCTTAAAACACCAAGGGTCAGCTTGGTTGTTGACTGAGTATGCTTCGTGCTGTCTTATTCGGCTCTGCAGCTGGCTTTCAGGATGACTAGTGTTCGTGATCGGGCCAACACCTTCTCGTCTTCACTGCCTCTCTTTATCAACTTGTTCCGATAGGTGCATTGACCTTGTAGGCATCATAGGGGCATCAGTGTACTCTCGGTATGTGTCAGAGTAGCCTACTTCCATTGTGCATTCATACCCATCTAGGACTATACAGGTTCTCTTAACTTCAACAGGGTGTAGCTCTGCCAGTTCTTGATGGAATCGCTTCATTCCAATTCCCAGACATAGGCAGAGATGCCCTCATATATACCCTGCGGACAGCATCTGCTCGGACGGACGGCAACGACGTATACGGGGTTACAACATGTGCTCTAATTACTTGTATTTATATGTAAATGAGTAACTGCACAAGGTGCCTGTGTCGACTCCCAAGGTGAACGCCAGCGCCGGAGGGGTATTATTGTCCGTAGAGGTTTGGGCTTATACTCTTTCCTATCCTGGGAGTCATGTAGTCCTCTCGGTAGTCGTTTATCCCTAACTCTTCGTAATCCTTAGTATTATTATTCCTATTATGAAAATCCACTAATGATCCTATCCTACTATCAGGTTTCCCTTGAATGAACATTCTGGTACCTGTAGGACTTTGTGATCTGTACAGTATCTCAGCCCTAATTTGTTTTTCTATCCATGCCTTGAACTTGGAGATCAATTTTTCCTGGGTCTTGAAAGTTGGCATTTTGACATAAGGGTCAGGGTCCTTGATCATAATCTTATGGTTAAAGTGTTGCAATGGTGGTAGAGTTTCAAGTATTTCTATAACAAATACCCAAGGGAACCTCTTGATAAAGTCTGGAAAATCTTCCTGTTTAGTCATCGCTGCTGGGGGCTAAGTGCTGTTCCTATTGCAGTTTACTCTAACTTTATAGTCAGTGGAGTAGATAGTAATTTTCTATCACTTTCAACTGCTCTAAAGCATATGAGATTATCTATACTGAGTAGAATATCATAATCTGATACTGGAGTGATGCTCATATGAACTTTGTGGACCTTAATGCTTCTAATTTTGATATCTGTGATACTGCTATGATTCGTACTTGATATAGACTATTTGATATCCAATTTGAGTGTTGTAGGTGTCTTCTTATTGGTATAAGAGATATTTTTTATTGTAACAAAGTGATTACTGATTAGGGTACTGCCAATGGTTCCAGTGTCTGAAAGGAGCCTGGCGGGTTTCTTGTTGACTAGCATTGTGAATTCTAATACTTGGATTGGCCTAGCTGCTTCATTCGTGGTACCCCCAGTAGTATTGTAAGCTATGATGGTATTCCTTTCATCCAACCCTTCTGTATCCTTGCTTTCTACCTTATAGTTTTCTTCATGGCTATCGGGGGTGTCTTAAGTGACTGTGGCATGGTTGGATTTGAACTCCTTCTTTGTGCAATCATATTCCTTATATCCTGCTTCTCCAAAGAAGTAACTGGCTCCTTCTCTCTTGTGTAGACCCATTTCCTCATTACTTGACTTCTTATACTTGGGAGGAGTCTATTTTCTGGCTTGGGGTTTGACTTGGCCTACCAGTTTGCTGTTGGTTTATTGTGAAGGGTTCTTAGCTTTGTTAGGCTTATTTCTAGAAGTGCTGGGGGAGCTGCCACTACTCCCATATGCTTTGGTCTTGAACATTGTTACATCAATCTCTCATTCAAGTGGACTACTTAATTCACACTTTTGGTGTCTCTGATTTGAGGTTCTATATTCTTTCTGTGTCAGGGATCTATGCCGTCTAAACAGCCTTGCCTTTATGCATTGCCTGATATAGAGTCTCTAACCAGTGTCCCTTTTAGGCCTTCTAGTCCTCTAGCAATATTTGAGATTCTCAGTAGCTTGCCTTCAAGGTACTGTTGTATCTTCTTCCATTTGAGGGACAGGTAATCTGTATTAGTCAATACTTCTAATAATTGCTTGAAGCAGTTCTTGAATTCTTGGAGGGAGGCTTGATTGTCTTCAAACTCATCCATGAGTTTGAAGTATACACTAAGTGCTTGCTTTCCTGTATAGGCACTATAGTAATCTACAACATCTTCAATATTATCAAGGACATTATACTTGGATAAGTACTTCTTAACATTCCTAAACCAGTACTTGAGTTTGTCTCACTATAGATCTCCAGCCCTGCCACCAAACTTGAGTGATTGTGGAAGCTTGATAATTGGTTTCCTGGATTATTCTGAAGTGTCAGCCATAATCCTAGATGGGGGTGGGGATGCTAGCAGGAGACTGGGAGTTTCTGGTTTTTTCCCTTGTTCCTGAGGTAGTAGTGGTAGTCTAGAGGGTCCTGAGTAGTCTGCAAATCCGCCAGGTGGTATCTCGCTTCTTGAAGTGCTGCAAACTGCTAAATTGTTCTAAAGACTGTCTCCAAGATGCTCCTAGTTATTGTCTCCAGTTCTAAGCTGTCTCAATTCTTGAAGGCTCTCTTTGCACAATTTACTCTAGAGTAAGCTCTTCTTCCGAGCCTATATCTAGGTCTCATGTTTGTTGGACACTTTGTGTAGGTATAGGTGTATCGTCACCTTCTCCTTCTGGTTCTGTATCTTGGTTATTCCCAAGTCTGCTGGGTGGTATGAATTCATCTATTTGAATCGATGAATGTAGCACCAGAGCCAGTAGTCTCTCTCCACCCCTCCTGCTTCTATCTAGTTATCAAGAAAAGGAAAGGTTGATCAATCCTCCCTAATGCTCTCAATCCTGACAACCAGATATAACCTGCTGAGGCAAAAAAATGTAACAGGCTCTGGCCTGTGTGAACTGTTATACAATAGAGCCTATAAAGTAGCCTTCTATTACTTTAGTTCGTAGGGGAGGCCTCCTGGGAGGCGAAAACAAGGACAGTACTAGAGAATAGTTTATAGAGTAAAGGGGAACAAGAGGATCACCTTTCAACCAAGTATATTGCTTATCTAAGCATCTGTCTGAATTCTGATGTCTGCTGCAACCCAGGAGACAACTCTTAAATAAATGAAATCTTACCACCAAGAGCTGAGATTATGAAACCTGCAGCCACTATCATTACTGATGAGTGTACAGTGGCTGGAGTCCTGTTGCCCTGCCCAAGTCCTGCAAAGCCTAAGGCTTTCCCACAACTCTGGCTCTAATCTACTATCATTATACATGACCAGTTCCTTCCCTTGGAACACCTAGGGTACAATCCTGCTGATGCTCCAAAGCATCTAGTAAGCAGAGTGCTGAAAAATAGAAATTCTGGTAGGGTAATCAAATACAAAAGAAATCAAATCAAAGGAATGTTTTCTTAAAAACAAAAGAGTGACCAGATTGGTAAGAAAGGTACTAGAATATCTACACATGTTTCAGCAAGAGAGAGGGCCATCCAGACTGATCAACAGGTCTTCCTTAACATGTCTGCAAATTGGCAGCATCAACTTGAACTTAGTTCATTTGGCAAAAGAATTGAATCCTATCTACTGGTGAAGTACTTGACATCTTAAGAATAATAGATAGTTCTGGGGATCATTTGACAGAGTGGGTCATACATCTTGACAGTCAAAAGGTGTTCACACCTTAAAAGACTATGGCTAATATGTCTAAAGATACTTCATATATATGGCCAACATAAATACCAAGAAAAGTACCTAAATAGTTAACTGTCCTCAAAGGTTAGGCAATAATCAAGTAATAGAAAGTAAATCTTAATAATATATTCAGTTAACAAGCTTACAAGTTCATGAAAGCTTTAACCTTACCTATCTTCCCAACTGAGTTTTGCTGACTGTTCTCCTACCCTCTCAATACAAGCTGGGCTTAGCCAATTCATCAGTACCGAATTGGCTGCCCCATAATACAGATAAATACCTTCTGAAGGCTATATGCTGCATCAGCAAGGTAGACAGCAATTTCTTCTCTCAGAAAACCCTGAATTTTTGCATTTTCCTGGACTCAAGCATTATTTGCCTAAGCTTCTCATATGTGACAAACATAAAAGAAGTACATATCAAAACTACAACCAGCCAATATATTCTAGGTGATTTCTCACTAGCAGTTTCAACATAATGCTTGATGCTTACTGGCAAATTAAGCTAAGAGATGTCTGTCATCGATTGCCCTCAAACATTGTTAAAATAGTTTACTTTTTTCCTGCCTTTACCAATACCTGTGGGAATATATTTTATGGAGGGATGAACAACAGCCTTATACAATGGCAGCTGAGCCTATACTACTTGATAAAAGTAGCTATCTCATAATATACTCTTGCTCAATATATTTTAATAATATTGAAAACTGTAATATATCTTCATATACCGGTACCTCTATTACCACTCTTGTGAGGCCCTTCTTTATCAAATTACATTCCCTTGATTTAATTTCTTTTATACTTGATTTCCTAACCAGAATCTCTAGATCCTGGCAATCTGCTTATTGTATGCTTTAAAGTATTGGCAGGATTGTGCCTCTTGAGTTTCAAGAGAGGGAACCAGTCATAGATACTGGTAGTAAGATAGATGCAGTTTATAGGTAAGCCCCAAGCATTTCAGGACTCCAGCAGGGCTACAGGATTCTGCTAGCTGTATACACACCAGTGATGATCCTTGATATGGGATTCCAGATCCTCAGTTCTTGGTAGAGAGATTTCTTGTATTTATGAGTGGTCTTCTAGATAGCTGGAGACATCTGACTTTATACAGATGCTTAGATAATGAATACACTTAGTTGAACGGTGATCCTGCTGCTCCCCTTCACTTTATAAACTTTTCCATTGTACTCTCCTTGTGTTTACCTCTTAGCAGATTTCCCTTAGACACCAAAGTGATAGCAAGCTACCACTTAGGCTCTATTGTATAACTTTTCACACAGGCTAGCTCCTGTTATAAATAGTGAACAAATTTACCTAAACACTGTTTCTCCACTGTACTGATAGACTTCTTGTACTTTCCAATTTGTCGTACTATGACCAACTATTAATAAAAATATAATAAGCAGGTCCTTGATCAATGCATACTCACTATTGGCAAGGAGTTTATATACAATATGTAACATGGGCATTCTGTAGAAAGATGGATCCTAAGGTTACTACTGTACAAAAGACTAAAAGAAAAGTTCATGGAAGGTAAAGATATAGATAATTGAATCAAAATGATAAAACTTAATATTGTTAAGCCGAAGCTTCACTCAATTCAAGTTTTTCTCAAGTGGATGGTTGGTTATCAGAGTAGAGTGCCGTTTGCGTTTATTTAAGTAGAATTATAAATGTCATTGACACTTATCTCTACTTCCTTCATTAATTAGCACCCTTCTCCTCTTGGGGTTTATCAATGCCAGATTCCCTCCCAGTCAGCTTCGGAAGTCAACGGATATCTCCGATAAGGAGAGTCCACCAATCCGATTAGTTTTCTGCAATGTATCTCAATTTTGTCTGCAGGACAGAAAAACCTCTCAGATCAAAGTATTGCCAGTGGCCTACTGTCAAGTCAACATGGAACTCGTTATCTCAGTTAAGACTCAGTTGCCCTGTGGTGATTCGTCTATGCAAGCGTTGTAGTCTACCTGGCCTACTTGGCCAATCAGCAGCTATTCTAATGACTACATAGCTCCCCCAGTGAGTGGCACTACTGTGTTGGCTAAATGGGCGCTGCCCATACCCAATGGTTCATTTACAACCTCAACTGTGATAAGACGAAAAGCCTTCAGAGTCCTGTAACATCTCTCAGTCATGGTATAGGTCCTAGGCAATGAGCTATTTTACAGTAGATGATTATCCAGAGAACCTTCCATTAGTCCCAAATGCCCAGATGACCATCCTGAGGGGCTCCCACACCTCCTATAGGGATATTAGTAATTTAGAGTAACCATAGGGCGCCATCTGATGTCAATACTGACAACTCTCCTGGGTCAGCCGTCGCCTACCCCCTTATATACCCTGCAGACAGGATTTCTCTACTAGACTGTGGTGACATAAATGTTGTTATATGGCCAACTCCAGCAGCCCAGTTTTGTTAGGCCTTTACCAACTGTCACACCTTGCCACCTATCTCAATGGCAGTTTACCAATATACTCCAAATCAAGCCCTAGCGCCTTTAATGATTTTCTGTGTTTCATGTAATGTTGAAGGTAGGGTAACTTGAGGTTCACGATGCTATACGTGATCCTTAAAGTAGGGTAACTTGATCCCTTTATAGCTCGAATCCATTCAGGAGTCTACATAAACAAAACATATATTAGCAGATGATTTCGCGTAACCATTGTATTGTTTATACTGGATTCCACCATCATGAAACAACAGATTACATAAACATAGCATGCCCGACTGGCCCTATGCTGCTTACCAAGTGTTCATAGGTGCTTCTAGTTACCCGGCCTTGCTAGTTACCCTGTCTAACTCCGGTAGAGGGTTGCTCTGCCTAACTCTGGTGGTGGGTTATCCTGTGTAACTCTGTTAGAGGGTTACCCTGCCTAACTTGGTACCTAGGTACTTTCCTATTTAATCTACCTCCTGTTCTCATATCACTTTTGCAGGTTAATGATACTGTTCCTCGCCAGGCCCCTGGCTGGGCTGACATTCGGTAAGCTATACCAACTGATATATAGGAGCGTTACACAATAACCTATTCCTGAAGATCGAACAAAGTTCTAATCAGCTGTTGAATATGTTCAATTAGACAACGTGGATGTGCTTGAGGTATTTGATTTGTATATCGAGAACACGAATGGCTGGAGGTATGTACATGCTGTATTAAAAGGCATAAATCAATATCAATAGTCATGATGATAGCAATTTGAATTTGCTGTTGAACAATTGCAATATTCATTATTCAAATATTGATATTGGTTTCTATTATGATAAATTGTTGAAAATGTGAATCAGTATTGAAAATAGTTAAGTTACTTATACAAACAAGAATTAATTTATTGAATAAGGTAAAATTTCTATACTACAAGCCAATTAATTAGTTAAAGGTGTTTGTGATCAGAAGGGCAACCATTCAATGATATATGTTTTGGAATAGAATGGCTTTGCCAAACAGCAGATCTGTTTACAATTTTGGGAACAGAAGGGAAATAGTCATTCGTATAGGGGAACAGAACACAACTATTGTCCCTAAATTAACTGCAAGATAGACTCACAATTAGATACTAAGCAAGTTGGACTTCACTTAACTAATAGTTCAAAAGTGATAAGGTTGTTATATTTCACACTATGATACACAAGTGGTCATAGGGTTTCACATGATGCACACTAGTGCAGTCATTGCTAGTTTATAATTAGTTTATTGATTTGGTAATTCATGATTATAGGTCATATGATATAGTTATATGATTCCCGACTATCAACTTTTCAGGCCTGTTGTGCAATACTGTGACCGTTCTGTTGGTCCACCGTTTCTCATATAAAAATCTTTTTTCCTTGCATTTTAAAACAGTCGCTTTGTATGGGGAATAGTCATTCAATACAATTTTTTCAGTATTACCAAACTGGCTCTTAGTAGAAAGGTTCCTGTATCTAAGAGTACTGTAACATGTGTACATGTTCCAGTACCTCAATTACCACTCTAATTAGGCTTTCCTTTGTCAGATTACATTCATTTGATTTGATTTTTTTTGTATTTGATTTCCAGCAGTTTGCTTACTGTTGCTTTGAAGGATCAGTAGGATTGTGCCCCTGGAGTCCCAAGGGAAGGAATAGATTATATATACCAGCAGTAGGATAGCAGCAGTATTGGGGGAAATCTTCAGACTTTCCAGGAGTCCAGCAGGGCCACAGGATTTCAGTAGCTGTACACTTACTTGTAATGATAATGGCTGCAGGTTTCCTGAGTCTCAGCTCTTGGAAGAAAGATTTGATATATTTAAAAATGGTCTCCTGGCTAGCAGGAGACATCACAGTTGAGACAGATGCCTAATCAATGAATACACTTGGTTGAACAGCGATCCTATTATTCCTCTTCACTCTGTAAACCATTATATTGTTCTCTCCTTGTCTTCACCTCTCAGCCGGCCTCCCTTAGACACCAAAGCCATAGCAGTCTACTGCTTAGGCTCTTTTGTATAACCATCCACACTGGCTACCACCTGTTACAAGTACTCTCTTAGCTAACAGGAGAAATTAGACTTCATACTACTGCTTCAATAATGAACACCCTTGGTCGGACCCCAATCCTATTACTCCTCTTCACCCTTTAAACTATTCTATTGCCATCTCCTTCTCTTGGCCTCTCAACAGGTTCCCCTCTCATATACAAGCAATAGCAGGCTACCTCTTAAACTCCATTTTTATAACTGTTTACACAGGTTAGCTCTAGTTATAGCCTATTATAGATACAAATAGCTATTAATGTACTTTGTTTTCTAGAGCTACATATTGCTATTACCCTGCCGTGTACTGTTAAACTACAAAATTACTCTATCTAACTAGTAAAGTCACGTCTAGCCACAATGTCATATTGTCCTGTCGAGCAACCTGTGGGAGTGCCTCCTGCTGTGCAATTGCGAACAGGAGGGGGTTGCAGCTGGCTGCCGCAACCTTGGCACGAGTAGGACCTCCTGTTGGTAGTGGGGCGTGCTTGAGCGGGGCTTCAATGGTTGAGCACGGGCTTGCCTGCCCACTCGCTCAATGCTAAGACTAGTCCCTTGCTGGGGGTGCTGGAATACCTGGCGAACTAGACCTGCTAGCTAGGATAGAACCAAAACAAACAACATACCAAGACCGCAATGGCATTGGAAAACAAGCGACGGAACATTCACGAAAAAATAGCGTATGTATTCCCTTTCGAAAGGCAAGTCTATTGTACATGTAAAGGCGCTTCAGAGCAAGGGGTTTTTACTAGGATACAATGATGGAAAGGAATGAAAAGGCTAATGTATGACTCCAACCTGAAAAGAAGAGCCCGGTAAACCTTTGTAAAGACTGGACATGCCCTGACAGAAGGCGGGGGCGGATGTTATAAGTGCAGGGGAGAAAAGATTGTTGTCGTGAAAAGGGTATAAAAGTTGTAGAAAAGGAAAATGCTTTTGTACAGAGCATCTGGCGCAGGGTTTGAAAAGAAAGGAAACTCAGAAGCTCTCTCCGCCGCACATACTGCAGCTATATCCGAGAAGGACGAGGGCCTAGTCCTCTGGGAGGATTATCCCTTTCTCGGAGAACTTTTTCCCCATCTCTCCAATGACACGGTTGAAGGAAGATGCGGCACCTCTCTCTTGAGTGAATCTCACGACACCAGATCCAGTCTTTCTAGATCCTCCATAAGCACGAATCTCGCCCACAAAAGAAACCTCCTTAATATTAAGACCTAGGCAGAACCCTCGTGAGTATTTGTTCACCTGAAAACACCTATCGAGAGAGGGTCACGACTAAACTGGAGAGTGCAATCTTACTATTAGGAGTTCCGACTCTAGCCCTCATAACCAGGGACTTGCGGTCGTCCTCAACAATGACCAGTCCATATTTGACCCATTCCTTCCAAAGCTTCATGATCTCTTTCCGCGCGGCCATGGGAGAGATGTTGAAGCAGATCACGCGGCTGGCAGGTTTGACGTTAAGGAATCTCATAAACCAATTGCGTTGGGACATGACCTTAGTGAACTGATCCTCCTCGAAGCCTCCAAAGCTATCACTCCCCTCTTTCGAACCCTGAGGAACGGTAAAGCAAGATGTGAGCCCGTTGGTGATGCCCTGAGTATCGCCACGATCTAGTAACACGGTCAGTACATTGGTAAACACGAAAACCACCATTGCTCAACAGCGAATGCCGAATGAACCATACTGTCATACCATTGGAAGCCCCAAAAGCCAACAAGCCCCCAGCATCACGGCTGGCCCACCTCTTGAGAAGATTCCCAGAACGACGTCCAAAAGTACCCTTGGCCCCGCCCACGATAACCTCTTCAATAACAGGATCCTTAGGTTCAGAGGCAATTTTGTTCTTTCCCTTAAGAACATCAAAAAAGGAACGTTTCTTCTTGACTTCCTTTACCAAAGGATTCATAACAGTCGTCGTGAGGGCACCCGGCATAACTGGGTTCATCTTTGTAGCAATAGCGCGAGTCCCGCCATTCGCCAACTTTAGAGATAGTCTCTCCTCCCTGTGTGCCGAAGGTAAGATTAGCTCGGGATCGAATCCGGCAGACTCATCTTTAACAACTGGTAACTGGCTCAAATGTTTCGAACCCCTACTTGCATCCCCGGCTCTGTCGGCAGGCACATGGCGACTCATGACGCTCTTCGGACGGATCCTCAAGGGGGCCGGCTCGAATTTATCAGCACGAGCCGTAATCTCGGATCCTCTATTCTGATGACGGCCTGCCAACGAGACATTTCGATTTGGCTGTGGTGCAGAAACCACCCTTGACCTGCTACCAACGCCGCCACGAATAATACCCAAGCCTTGATTTTGGTCTTCGAATTTTGCAATTCCCTCCTTCTCAGTGATGTGGGGCATGGGAATGGTGTTATTTGTGCTAGCCAAATTGAGCGGCCTACCGCCTTGAGAAACAGCACGAGGTTGATTAGAGGGCAGCGCGAAGGACATCGGACGATCCATAAGTTTATCAAAGTGCTCAAGGACATCGTCCAGATAGCCTTTATCGGGGTCAGCTTCGTCATCATCGAAGATCCTAAGTGTGCTACGGCCATTCGAACATTTCCTAATAAGTGCTTCTGGAGGCAGAGTCGGTAGCGGCCTATCATCACCACCCTTGCGAGTTTGGTGAGTTGTAAAAGTAGCAGTGGAAGAAACCGTGAGATTAGCAAATTCCGTAGAATCAACTGTATGAGAGCTTGTGTTGCCAGTATCACAAACGCTTCTCACAGTACTAAGTGTCTTGAGCGATCCCAGAGAGCCGAAAGCCCTATCACAAGCTGCTTCGAGCTCTTCACTAACTATCCGCCGCCTCTCTGCATCTCGCTGCTCATTGGCATGGTGTGCTCTCCGATTAGGCTGGCTAGCGTGAACAGGCCCCACACCCGTAACCATCCCATCATTAGCAAAGGCCGGGCATCTCCTAGTAGTATCAATACTCTCCTTCCTTCCTTTAGGCATAAATACCCCAGGGCCCAGCTCAAATTGAGGTGTATTCTCTCGATCAAATCCAACAGCCTGAGCACGGGTACCACGCTCATCATCGACCCAAACAGTGGCCCGTAGCGGGTCCTTTGAGGAAATTGGCCCACCAGCTCTTGTATGGCGGCTACTAGGGCCGGTAGCGTGATTAAAGCTAACACGACGCTTGAAATGTCCGTTTGGTTTGAAAAGTGGCAGAGACGCACTTGTATGGCTTGCCAATGAAGACCGAGAGCGATAACGGCTAGCAGCGATATTCGTGTCACCAGCATGGGGGTGATGATGGCGGATCGAACCCGTTGCAGATACTCGAGAGGATACTCTCCTTGGACGGTGCACAGAAGTCCGGTTACGATGATGTGCAACACTGTGCCTACCCCTCACGGACCGTAGGTGATCTCCCGCTGTTTCTCGTACATGATAGTTTACACGCTCGTCACCGTGGATTGATTCTGCTTGTGGCTTCCCTCTCGTGGGAGGGCGATAGCAGACAACCTCACGACCAGTTCCAGAAGCATCAGAAGTTTCTCCATGTCTACCACGCCGTGCCACAGTCCCAGCGCGTTTTCCTCGTCGGCTGCTGATACGACGTTGAGGGAGATGAGTAGATGCTGAACTGCTGGATGTCTGAGAATTTTTACGCTGTTCGGAGGTTCCAGGATAGTTTTCCAAATGTTCATACCGATACTTCATCAATAAGTAATAGAATACCTTTTCCTGGTTGTATCTATAATTGCGAATAAGATGCCAGAATTAGTTTTGCTTTCACTCCCGAACTGCTCGTACAACCTGAACATTTGCATTATTGAAACAGCCCTGTACGCATGGGTCCTGACCCACAACACCAAACCGAATCCCATATAACACGGGTCAGGTTAAAGCTCAAGGGCAAGGCTATCACTTACACATTATTCAATAACCTCTCAATCAGGGCACCTTCTTCAACACCTTGCCAAAGGGTCTGCAAATTCTTTAACATCTCGCCATCGATATCCCTTCTGTGCTTGACTGGTCGTCCAATATCCCTCGAGCGTGGAGGCTTCGGACCTCTATCGGTCTCTTGGCCTGTAACCGGATCCAGAGGTGCGTACATCTGCACAAGAGGGTGTTTCCAAATCTCTTCCATCGATATGCGTTCTTCAGGGTCAATGGTCAACATTCTCATTATTAAGTCCTTTGCCTCAATCGAGAATTCAACTGGCATAACAAATCGTCCCTTCATAACCTTTTGCAACAGCTTTCGGATATTGTCGTCATCGAACGGGAGGTATCCAGCTAAAAGAGCGAACAGAATAACACCACAAGACCAAATATCAGACTTCGCCCCGTCATAATGTTTTCCCGAGACAATCTCAGGGGAAGCATAGTGAGGAGATCCACAAGGAGTGTCGAGGAGGGACCCGTGAGGCTGAAGAGCAGCCATACCGAAATCGGCAATCTTGATGTTTCCATTGGAATCGAGTAACAGATTCTCTGGCTTTAAGTCGCGATGGCAAATATTGAAATGTTGGCAGTAATCGATCCCAGAGAGAATTTGACGAAAGTACATAAGAGCCTCAGGCTCCGGGAGGCGGCCACGGCGAGTCAAGTAATCGAAGAGTTCACCACCTTCGATGTACTCTAGAACTAGATATCTATCGATTATATTTGCTTTAGCATCAAAGAACTCCTCACTCATGTAGTAGGCCGACTTACAGTTCCCCACGATTCTCCCAAACATCCCACAAACCCATGACATTCGGATGGCAAATCAACTTCATAATAACCACCTCTCGCTCCAAGCCCGGTGGCAGAGGTCTCTCCTGCCCACTTTTGTCAACAGTCTCACCATTTCCCTTTCCGACGATCTTGATTGCTGCAAATTGTCCGGTTTCGACATGCTTAGCCAGCCTAACCCTTCCACTACTCCCTTTGCCCAGGGTGCGCCCAAGAAGCCACGGGCCAACCTGCGCCTTAACTCTAACACGGTGTGCGTCCGGCTTCTGGGGTGGAGGGGAGGATGGGGGTTCCATGGGACTCGAGGATATATCCCTAGCATACCCCCCGGTGCCAACAGACTCATAGGAATCAGTCCGCTTGTACGATCTAGCCGGTATTTGCTCAGTGCCCTGAAGTTGCTCCTGCCTATCGAATTCTCGGGGTTTAGAATAGTTGGGTGGAGCGGGTGCTCTAGTTTGTGACGAATAAGCTACATTGAGGGGTGTATCCTGCAAAGGCCTCCGCGAACCTCTATACGAAGTTTGATCGCCTTTGCCCCAAGACTCCATGACGGGTATTAGTCTATAAGTATAGTAAAAGAGAGTATTATCTATGGCCCGGCGTTGAGGTCACCCTTGTGAGCAATCAATCTGACATGTGAGGGACAGAAGTGGTACTTACCAATAGAAGGAAATACCTTACTGCGGTGAATGAAATTAATCTATCTGACGAGGAACGAATAATAGGTGCTTGTGTGAAGGGACGAAGGGTGTCGTGGAAGAAGGAAGGAAGCTGTCCTGGATGTTTGTTACTTGAGCTCAGGCGCGGAAGTCCAGTCAATGAAACGTTGGTATAGCCCGCAAACCTATGCCCACGTAAATGATGGTTACAATAGGACAGGATGACGACCAAGAAGGGAAATAACGAAGGGCTAAAAAAAAAAAAATGAAAACAGAATTGAAAGGACCGGAGAAAATGGTAAAGATCGACAAAGGAGTGTAGTGGACGATAAAAGGGAAGATAAGGAAAGAAAGGAAAGGTTGAAGGTTCAACTCTCCATAGATTATCTGGAGAAAAAAAAATTCTCACGATAGATGTTAGAGATTACCGAGTGAGTGGATAGGTCAGAGGCGAAGGGCAATTGAGAAAAGAAAGCAGAAAAAAGACAGATGAGCAGAACCATACTATCAATATCAATATCAAAAACGGCCCGTTCAAGAACATTTCATAAGCAAAGCATCATTTCAGCCACAAGACCTCGTAGCAAAAGGGCTATACACATATACACCCTTTGCATACTTGCCGTGTGAATTCCTCATGACAGGAATGCCTTGAAATATTCTACCTTCAATGCCACACAAGGGATGGCGGTGATCACCCGACGTCGAGCGCCTCAACCAAGGATGCGCACAGACTCCCGTTGCCCAAGCCTGGTAAAGGCAGCATTTCGTGGTGCAGATCTTCCCCACACAGAGCCCCACCCACACCCAAATGAGCGAGCAACCGAGAAATGCGAAAAACACAACACATCTTTATCTCTCTTTTCCACGAGCAGGAATCTGACATTCCATTGTGTGTTAAGAATTCCGGTGGATAACAACAACGCAGCAGTAGCATGCCACAGACACCTACTTTCTTCGCCTTGAATCATCGACTACACAGTGTGTCCAAGTACATATGCTGTATGACAAAAAAGCGATCGAAGATATCACCTGATCCCATCACTTCAATGCTCTAATGTTGGCAAATTTTCTAGCTACGTTTACCTCTTCAATAGCAATCTAATCATACAATAATAATTCAAAATCCAGGATACTGCAATGACAGAATCATTGGAAGGGCTCCCTTCCTTCCTCCAATCGACAAACACTTGGACATACTACCATCATCGCGAGCAAACTGAAGAAACCGTGCAGCGGTGCCACCATCAGTCAAAACTTGGACACCCCCGGCACCAGATATAAAGCACACAACACCGCTAAATCCCTTCCCTCCCGCCGTTTGCCGTTTGCCTCACCCAGTAGTAGAAAGAAAGCAAAATATGGACCAATCGACAAACGGAACAAACGATGTATCGACAGTAAAGCCAAAGATTACGCGGCTTTACCAACCCCTATAGGAAGAAAAATACAAAATCTCGAGGAATTATAAGAAGCAAGAAAGAAAAAAAACACTAAAAATCAATCGCAGCCCACCAAACAAAAAGCGCCTTTTGCATACAGGTCAAGAAAGACAGAAAACACGCTAGGTACTTTGTCGATAAAAACACAAAATTCTCCAGCCTCCCATAATATTTTTTGACATGAAACAGATATATAAAAAGAAATACCACCCCCATATTGAGCAAAGAGTTGCACCATAAACACATAACAAATGCCGAAAACAAATGCGAAGAATGAACATGTGGTAAGAGAACTGAAAGAATAAGGTCTTTATAACGACAATAGACGAAAGGTATCAAGGGGTATCCACCAAGAAAGTATTATAGTTTACAGGTCTCGAAGAACCGAGAGATAGGTAAAAAGCTGTCAAGGTAATATATCACCGGTCGTGTTTTATCATACCACCAGCACTCCCTGGTGGACTAGTGTTGGGTTCTGGGCCCAGATTTCTAGCATTAACCGGTGAGACACTAGGTGAATGTTTCGAATCCTGTCCAGTAGCTGCGGGCGAAGATTGCCCTTGAAGATGGTCGTTCTTTCCACACCCTTTAACAAGGCGATGCCTCTGCAACACGTTATTAGCTCAATATTCACAAAACTCAATCATTGTAGAACTCGGTTCTCACCTTTAGGGCGTCCTTCCTACTAAAACTCTTCTCGCAGTTATTGCAAGGAAAAGGCTTAACAGCCAGATGTATTCTCTTGTGCCGCTTCAGATCGTGGTTTCGATTGAAGCTTTGGGGGCACTGGTCACACTTGAAGGGTCGCTCGGCTTGCTGCTGATGGTGCACGCCGGGATGGTGATGTGTCATCATTGTTGGGTGTCCGTGCAGGATTCCACCCATAACCTGTCCACCTACGCCCGGAAGCGGGTATTGAGGCTTGTAGTTCGGCTGTAGCGGAACTAGCGGCGGGTATTGGGGCCCAGAGTTCATCTGCCTACCCATCACGTTTGAGGGTGACATTTGAAGACCTTGTTGCTGCTGTTGTTGTTGCCCGTAATAGGGCTGCGAAGGGGTTGGAGGAGGGAGTGAACCTTGAGGGGAATACGGATCGTGATTCTGGTGCGATTGATTACCTATTGGGGGATGGGGCTGATTAGAATGCTGGCTCGGTTGGAGGTAAGCAGCAGCGTAACCACTGTGGACATTCGACCCCGGTCCTATTGAAGGTAAACCTGATCCAGCTACTGCTGCGATTGGGTGGCCCCCAGCACTGGTCGAGATGGGCAGCCCGCTTGTATAAGGCGACGAATTGTCAAAACTGGAGTGGTGAACCAACTCCCCAGTGGCAGGGCTTGAAGGTCTACTGTTTGCTCTGTTCAACGTTACGCCAGGCGAGGCAAACCCTCTAACCCCAAAGTTTGAGTTTGTAGAACTCTGAATACCTCCCGACGTATATGAAGCATTTGAGGCTGAGCCGTAACCATAGGGCGAACTATTCGAGGTAGCAGACCAGTAACCAACGGGGGAAAATGGCCCCATGGCAGATACCGTTCCAGCACTACTGCCACCACTGCTCAATGGGCTAGTTATCTCGTTGGGTCCGATTGGTGGAGGAGTAAGTACACTATTGCCGCCAAAGCTCGAATAGGGTGCTCGACTAGTGTTGAGATGGAACTGGGGAAGCGGGTGTTGCTGCCTTCGTGCAGCAAGGCCCGAAGACATGTCGTGGGTGCTCATTAAAGAAGCGCTCTGTGCTAACGTGGCGGCCAGGTTGGAGATCTCCTCACGTGCTGGGGGAGGGAAAGGTCTTGTTTCTGTGTCACTGGTGGTGGGCGGTGTTGGAAGGGTCCTAGCGACTGAGGATTGGTAGTTGAATGGCGCAGATTGCAAGTACGAAAGCGGAGGCGGCGAAGTATTTGGGACCAGAGAAGGTGCCAAAATCGAGGGAGAAGATGCAGTAGTAGAGGAAGCCCCCGAGGAGCTTCCTCCCCAAAAATGGGCTTGCTGGCCCTGGGAGGGATCCAGGGAGGGCAGCGGGTATTTGTCGGCCGCGGTTAGGGTCGGCGATGGATAGGAAGACTGCGGTGTTGGTGGAATAAATAGTTGGAGAGGCGAAACAGTTTCCCGTGAGAACGGGGGGTAACTGAGGGTAGCCGTGGTGAAGGCTTTGACAGAAAATGCCCCTAGGTGGGAAGGGGGAATAGAGCGCAGCCGCCTCGGAGGCTGGGATTTCGTAGCGAAGGTTGAGACGGCTCAATGAGAGGGTGCAACAGGCTGTCGGATTGCTTGAGTCAATGACATGAAGCCCAAGCAGATGACAGCGGCAAAGGAAAAACCAACAACAGCAGGATAGGCACAAAAGGGGAGAAAAAGGGTATAAAAATTGAAAAGTCATGGCAAACTATGAAGGTGGACAACGATAGTGTGTGTGGAGAGGGATGCAATAGGGAGGGATTGGAAGCTAGGAGAAGTGCAACACAATACATACCTCAGTTACTGGCCGTTGTATAATTGTTGGAGGGCGGAGATGTCAGGTGGAGTGGTAGAGGAGGAAAGAGTTGTTGTGTGAAAATGGGTGCAGGCGCACGATGCTATTAAAGGGGAAACGGGGCAGCGGGCAAGGGCGCAGTATGAATATGCGGGGAGGGTGTGAATGGGAACAATAATGACACAGGTGGGGGTGTGTGGCAGATGAGGAGGTAGAGGTGATAATTGTTGATGTTTGGTCTAAAGAGAGCAAGGAGCCGGCGATCACCACGTTTTTTTAGATGTTGCCGAACACGCCTTTTAGTGAGGGATCTACCTAGAAGAAGCGACAACCCGAAGGAATGGTATCGAGACAGGAACCGGTTTCGTAAACGACAAAAAAAAGACTCGCTCTACCAGTGTCAAGCGTCAATCAAAAGCCTGATAGCTAGGTAGTGTAGGAAACTTGGAATTGAGGGTCGTCCCAGGCTTTTTGATGGCTGGCGGAAATGGCTGGCTAGTTGCTCACAGGATGGATGCGCATCTGAAGGCATATACTAGCGTCGAGTACAGATGAATAAAAAATAAAATAAAAGGGAAGAAAGGAGAGGAAGACGCAGAAGATAATAAAGGAGTTTGAAGGCAGGTGATGGATGAGCATACAACCAAAACGTGTGGGCCTAGAAAGTGTGTGAGGGTTTTCCGAACCGCAATTGAATCATGGAAAAGGCAAGTTCAGTGATGCTAGAATTCCCCCAGCTGCTTGCTTGCTTCTTCTTCTTCCTTTCTCCTGCTTGCTGCTCCTCACTCCTCAGAGACTGAAGACAAATGTCTTACTGTAGCCTGTGCGTGGGTGCGGGCTGGGACTGGGAGGAGTGGCAACAGTGAAGTGAATCCTGCAGAGGGTAGGGCAGGGACAGGGGCGAACACTGGGTCCGTCAGGAGATTGAAAATCGGAGAGACCGGGGTGGGGAGGGAAGGAGAATAGGGTACTCGAGTACTCGAGCAGAGAGAGGGAGAGGAATACAAATTCTGGGCTGCAGGGACGGCCTGGAATCTGACCCCCCCTTGTCACTCTTGCCTGCCTGCTGGTCTCGGTTTTGATTGAGTTTTGCGAGGTGAGACAACAGGTCTGAATGGAGCGGTATTGGGTTCACGGGTCGTGTTGGCGCGCCCGGGATGGGATGGATATATGTGATTGATGGGATTGACTTTTTGTATGACAGTACGAGTAGCCGGGCGTGCGACGGCCTAATCGATACCTAGTGTAACTATCCCAGTAGAGGATCAATTGACTGAATGCCCAGGCTATTCCCAACGGAGAGATCTGGGTAATCTGACTGGATACGTACCGAACTGAATGTAGGGATGAGGGATGGATGGGGTTGGCGTGATAAGTACAACTGAGGCGGGGGTGGGGGGAGACAAGTTAAATCTGATCCCAAGCAAGACCTGCAGTACCGTATGTTATGATACACCATAAATTCAAAAACAGAAACCATTGATGCGTGAGATTTTAAGTTAAAAAACAAACGAGAAAGAGTAAATAAGAAAGAGTGAGAGAGTGAGAGAGAGCGTGGTGGGAGACTGAGAAAAAAAGGGAAAAAGGAAAAAAAACAAAAGGAAAAAGAAAACAAAAGGAGAAGAGAAAAAAGAAAAGAAGAAAACCTCGTGAAGCAAAGACAATACGGTAGGTTTTTGCACAACCGAGCACACCGCGCCCACATCTTGACTCGTGTGCAGGCAGGCACACCCACACATGGCAAGTACAGTACAGTACAGTACGAGCACTAGCACTCGTACACTGTTACCTTATTCATTGTCACCACATGGTATGGATCTACTAGAAGAGATGGGACGAAACAAGCAACCTGCTGGCCCCATGAAAATGGTTGATTGGAAAGGGAAAAAAAGACTCTCGGTTAAGACCAAATTAGGACAATCCCGTCCAATATGAGGGCCAGTATGGAATGCGACGGGGCCAAAAGAAAAGAAGAAAATTACAAAAATAAAATAAAATAAAATAAAATAAAAGAGGGGAAAAATAAAGGCTCCTTCCGAGGAAGAGGCAAAGCACCACTCATATCAATATGATACCAAATTCGTATTCGAGTGACTGAAATGGCAGAAAGGGGC
>QFET01004536.1:0-27383 GCA_003316355.1 Tuber calosporum
ACTGGTATTCCGTAAGATGTTGGCAACTGGGCTACATCTACTTGAATTTAGTTCATTTAGCAAATGAATCGAAGGCTATTTACTGGTGGAGTACTAGACACCCTCAGAATACTAAATAGTTCGGGGGATCATTTGACCGAGTGGGGCATACATTTTCAGGGTCAAACTGGGTTTCCACTTACCATGACCCTGGCCATGATATCTGAGGATACTTCATATATATGGTTAACATAAGTACCGGGAGAATTGTATAAATAGCTCGCAGTTCCCGATAGTTAAGGGATCATCAAGCAACGGAGAAGAGACCTTAACAATATATTCAGTTATCAGTAAAAACAACTTTACAAGCTTTCGAGAAAACATCTTTACCTTTTATCTTTATTCTTACCGGAGCTTTCCTGACAACTCTCCTACCTTCTCGATACAAGCACGGCCTAGGCAATTCTGCAGTACAGGATTGGCTACCCCAATAACAGGTAGCCAGGTGATCATTGCCGCAGTTGATACATTTGATGGTGGTATGAAGGCATGGCTTGTCCTTGGTTGGGCAGTCAGATCTGCCACAGGTGTGGAGGTGAGCAGGGTGTTCCAAGGAACAGATTGCGCAGTGGGGGCTTCTGGTGCACTGGGTTGGGTGGTGACTAAATTCCAGGCATCTGATGCATTGGGTGTCAGGTCCATAGGCAAGGTAGCGTTGCACCTTGAACCTTCTGCCAAAGAGAGAGAGGCCTCTGTTGAGTGCTTTATCTGTTTGTTCTTTGCAGGCAATTGTGAGGACCATGGCTAATGCTGCTTTATCCTGACGTTGGGCTTGGGTGGTGAGCCATCTGGGTGGGCGTGGGAGGTGGGTGCCTGGATTGAATGCTTCAATCTCAGCTTGGACTGTGGGGAAAGTAGAGGTGGTGGGTATGCCGTGGATGATAACCTTCTGCCAGATCTCATCCTTTCTGAGGCCACTGGCAGCTGGAATGGTGGCTCTGATAGCCTCCTCAATGGCAAAGCGGTGGTTTTTGAGAACAGTGGAGGCCAGGATGTTGTCCTTGGTAATAAGGCGTACTTGGTGGTTGGGGGTGAACTCTATGTTGGAGATCAGTTGTTTCTTGATTGCAGTGTTGACTGTATCGCGAATGGTGAGGTGGTTGGTGTCATCTGGTAGTGCTGTGCCATCTCTCACAATGATAATCGTACGGTCGCGTTTGGTGAGGAGGGCAGTGTTTGAGTTCTTGGTGGGTAGAGTGGTAGGGGGTTTGACTGGGGAAGCTTTGGCAGCTCTTTGGGCCCAGGTTTGGGTGGTGGTAGTTGGAGGTATTGTGGATTGTAGGGTGGTAGTTGGTTGTTGTAGGAGTTGCTGTGACTGAAGTTGCGCAACTTGGTTGGTAAGGGTGGAGATCAAGGAGTGTAGGTCTTGGTGTCCTTATTATTATTATTATTATTATTATATCTCATTATGCTTATGGAGCCAGAGGCTATGAAGTGGTAACTAACATACATATAAGGTGCTCCTAGCACACCCAGTCATTGCCCACCGTCTCATATATGTTTGTTGCAGCTTTTCAGTGGACCCCTGTCATAAGCGCTAACAACCCCTAAACAAAAGAAATCCTTCCATCCGCCTTAAACCTAACCAATATAAGGAAATAATAGTAAGAAAACCTAAGTAGCCCTGTTCCTTCTCTCAGTTGCTTCTTGGTGTGCGTGTAGGTATGTGGGACACTCCTGGGAGGTAGCCAGGTGTTCATTGCCCCAATTGATACATTTGATGGTGGTGTGAAGGCATGGCTTGCCCTTGGTGGGGCAGTCAGATCTGCCGCAGGTGTGGAGGTAAGCTGGGTATTCCATGGAACAAATTGCGCAGTGGGGGGTTCTGGTGCAGTGGGATGGATGGTGTCCAAATTCCAGGCATCTGGAGCATTGGGTTTCAGGACCAAAGGCAAGATAGCGTTGCAACTTGAACCTTCTACCAAAGAGGGAGAGGCGCCTGTTGAGGGCTTTGTCTGTTGCTTCTTTGCCGGCAATAGTGAGGACCATAGCTGAAGCTGCTTTATCCTGATGTTGGGCTTGTGTGGTGAGCCATCTAGGTGGGCGTGGCAGGTGGGTGCCTGGATTGAATGTTTCAATCTCAGCTTGGACAGTTGTAAAGGTAGAGGTGGTGGGTATGCCGTGGATGATGACCTTCTGCCAGATCTCATCCTTTCTGAGGCCATTGGCAGCAGGAATGGTGGCTCTGATAGCCTCCTCAATGGAAAAGCGGTGGTTTTTGAGAACAGTAGAGGCAGGAATGTTGTCCTTGGTGATAAGGCGTACATGGTGGTTTGGAGTGAACCCAATGTTGGAGATCAGTTGTTTCTTGATTGCAGTGTTGACTGGGTCGCGAATGGTGAGGTGGTTGGTGTCATCTGGTAGTGCAGTGCCATCTCTCTCAATGATAATCGTACGGTCGCGTTTGGTGAGGAGGGCAGTGGCAGTGTTCTTAGTGGGTAGAGTGGTCGGTGTTTTGGCTGGGGAAGCTTTGGTGGCTCTAGGGCCCAGGTGTAGGTGGTGGTGGATGGTAGTAGGGTGGATTGTATGGTGGTAGTAGGTTGTTGTAGTAGTTGCTGTGACTGAAGTTGCGCAACTTGGTTGGTAAGGGTGGAGATCAAGGAGTGAAGGTCTTTGGTGTCCTGCATATGGCGTTCTTGGACCACCATCAGGTGTTGCTCTAGGGCGTCAAGCTTATCTGAAACCTCATTATGTGCTTTGTTGACGGCATAGAGTCTCCTGGTAAGTGATTCAATAGTGGGGGGTCTTCCTTCAAGGGTGAGGAATGTGGAGGCATCAGTGTTGGAGGGTGATGGAGCAGGGCCGCCAACTGTCTGGACTGGAGAGGGGGTATCCTCCATGGCATTTTCATCCATGGGGGTGTCTGTAGGCGAGGATAGGTTTTCAAAAATGTTTTGTGGTTGAAAGGGGGTTGCCAGAGGGTTTGCAGCCCCCCTACCTCTGCCTCTTAGCCGGGGAGGCATCAGAGGTGATAAGACAGGGACTCAGTTGATAAAAGGTGATGGGAAACAAATAATAGAGGGCAATTTGTTAATAAAAAGTCTTTAAAGTAGAAAGGGGAGGCGGTGAGAATTGGTTTTTAGCCAATGAGATTTTGGTTGAAGATTGGCGAAAAATTTGGTGTGGTTTTTTCTTTCGCTGTGGTTGTAACGGCAACGGAGTCCGTAAACAGAGATTTGTCTAGCAAGGCTCGTAGGCAAAGGTTTTTGGGTAAACTTATGATATTGATAAGATCTCTTCTCCGTTGCTTGATGCTCTATATAAGACCGGGGACTGCTCAGGTATTTATACCCAGCGACTTTGTTCCCACGGCTTTACAACTATGCAGATATCTTCTCTTTGATTTAGAAGTGGCGAGCTCTCTTGACCCTGAGAACTCCATACCACACCTCCACGGCCTTCGGTCCCCTCATCCACTCTCTGAGATGATAGCGTCCTATCCTCCAATGGGAGTACACCGATTTACAGGCCATATGCACATGTGCTTTATCCTTATATGAGGTGATCAACTTTCACGTCGCCGTGCATCGGCTACCTCAGTCACCCCACAGGCTCATAGGATATTTTCGCTTATGACACTTAAAGCGACCGACCGATCTCCTCCGTTCGACCTGCTATTACAAGCTGGAAGGCACTTCAGGAGGGTCAGGCGAAAATCCCGCGGTCGGGTCATAGTTATCGTCTTGCAGGAAGGTTTGAAGATGTAAACCCGATTGGTGGAAAATATCTCATTCCACCAATAACTCTTCTGGACCAGGGAGTTGAACACGTGATCTCAAGAAGGACCACGTGACATTATACCCTTAGACCAGGATGGCGCCAACTTATATGGTGTTATGAGTGGGGTGCCAATTTATGACTTTTTGGTGAGGGGACGTTTTTGCCGTAGGTGCCACAGGTGACGTGCGGGCCCAACAACGGGGCCGGAGGGGTATGAGTAGGTTTTCAGCGCATTTTTCGTCTGAATGCAGTACTGAATTCAGTGCCTCATAAACATGTGCCTAACAGTCATTGCCTGGCCTATGTGTTCGGCTAATCTTTCCATAGCTGGATTTCTGGCGTCGGGGGGACGGGGAGTGCTTGATTGAGTTCCGGGGCCTATTTTGTGACTCCACTTGGCTGTGAAAGGTGGTGGAGTGCCAAAGGTGACCTGGAGCGTCCTGGTGCATGTTCGCTTCCAACCATGGAGACTTCCTCTATGTCCGACATGACTTTGTCCGTATCGACAGTCTATTGTCGTGCCATCCCGTTTTATTTGGACTCCGGATGTTTCCATAGTCTCCAAAGAGATGGGGTAAAGGAGATGGAGGTAAAGCTGAAAGAACTGCAGGTTTCTTCTTCTTCAGTATCGTAGTCTTGGAAGGGTTTGCACGGCAAGGTGGGACCGTAGAAGTGTTCGTAGATTTCTTGGCTATCTGATTCGGTAGTGATCAATAGGGGATCAGTGAACCAGGAGGATTCCTGAGGTATATGGAATTGAATCTCCGAGAGGGAGTTTTCAATTATTTCTTCGAATGCGGTAGTGTATTTTAAAGGACGGTGTTCTCGCAGTAGCTCGTCGAGGAGTGTGGAATTAGCTATGAGTTTATGTGATTCCTGTGGTATGACTTGGAGGTGTCCTGTAGTCATTTAAAGAGCCTTGGTAACAAGGAGAAATATCAATATACTGTTAAGGGTAGTTGATTCTAAGGGCAAGCGAATCGAACTAGGCTTAAATCTTTCTTTATAAACGGAGATTGTCTAGGAAGGCTCGTAGGTCAAGAGGTGTAAACTTATGATATTGATAAGATCTCTTCTCCGTTACTTGATGATGGCTAAAGCTCCGTACTCTTTTTATTTAATTCATATATTTTCTGTTAACGTATAGGAACCTGCATCCAGCGCTAGCCTTGGCAAAAACGAAACCTAAATCTCCATCAAACCAACAAAAGAAATGTTAAAAACCTATCTCCCAGTTATAACGGTACTGTCACTGCTGCCACAATGGAGGCTCTTCAAATAAGGAACGAAAATAACAAAATTGCAAATATAGTAAGGAAAATCATAACAACATGAGGGAATCAAAATATTAGGTCCACCGAGGACCAGAGTGGAGAGCCAGGGCCTAGGCTGCCAATGCCAGGGAGATGGCGGAGGCGAAAATAGGCTTTGGCAGGACATTGGAGGATTGCATGGACCATGGTCTCTTCCTCCTCCACGCAGTAGGGGCAAAGGGTGAGGGGGTCCGGGTCGTCCCAGGATGTGTGGGCGGCCAGGTAGCTTTTACCAGACCGCAGTTGTTGGATCCTGCTAGCAGCGAACTTATCCAGGCCCATGAAGGGGTGGGGAGACAGGCGGTGTGCATAGCGGTAGTAGAGGGGAGGGGGAGCTTGGAGGGTCTAGTCCTTCAGAAGGAGTGCCTTACAGGCATTCTTGAGAAAGGGGTAACTCCTGGTTGTCGGTTCTGGGGGGAGGATATCTGCAAGGAGCAGGTGAGGAGAGGCAAGTGGGAAATTCCCAACAGTGGGTATGAAGGGAAGGAGGGAGTGACAGAGCGCATCATTGGGTAGGTGACGGCTAGGGAGGTAGGGGGGTTTGTATCGGTCCCAGGGTAGGGGTATGTAGTTTTGCTTCAGCCCTTAGAGTGTATGACAGGAGTCAAGTCTTGTGTTAGAATTGTCAGAGATGGGGAAAGAGGGTGGCAACCTGGCGGCTGCCGGGTTGATGAGAGTTGAAGAGCAGGCGAGGCAGAGGGCGGCATGCGACGTTTGTGTGGGAGCAGGGAGGAGATGGGAGCCAGGCAAGCTTCGCAGTTTAATATGGAGATTGGGGTGGAGGAGAAGCAGTTGGTGACCCAGCGGAGTACTCAGTTCCTAAGCGTGGTCATCTTGTCCATGGTGACCTGGGAGGGAGAGAACAGGTCGGCACCAGAAGTGAGGATAGGGAGGACCAGGCATGAGGCTAGTTTCGTTGCCATATAGGGCGAGAGACCTAGTCCAGGTGGCGAGAGTTGTTTGATGATCGCGAAAGCTGCTTGAGCGAGGGCGATCCTTTTGAGGAAGTGGGTTGTGGTTTCCATGGTAGGTGTGAACCAGTAGCCTACCCAGCGTACTGATGCAGAAGGGGGGAAGAAAGACCCAGTGAGCCCAATGGGTGAGGTGGAGATGGGGGAGCGATCCTTGGGTGTGCGCCAGTGGATGAGCTCAATCTTAGGAACTGAGAAAGAAACCTCTTGCTTGGCTGCCCTGTAGGTAAGTAAAGAAAACACCAGTTGCAGTACCTGAATGTTCCTCCTGTAGGAGACAGTGGAAACAATAACAGAAAAATCATCAACATTGGAAAAAATAACCCCTTGGGCTATGGAAACATGTAAACATGTAACGTAAATCACAAACAACAATGGAGAGATCGGGGAGCCTTGCGGGGTCCCAACACAAACCGGGGAGAAAATTGCAGGTGCACCTTGAAAAAGCAGGCGTCAGTGTTGGTCGGTGAGGTAGGAGCGGACCCAAGAGGTCATGTATCCTGGGATGCCTCTCGAGCGTAGCAGAGAAGTGAGAGAAGAGGCGGATTAGTTATCGAAGCCTCCTTTGATGTCTAGGAAGTGGGAGGAGACTTTCCTATTGGGGTGTTGTCGGGAGCGAACTTTCAGGGTTAGGGCAGCGCAGGCGTCAAATGTGCTGAGGCCAGTGAGGGAGCCACACTGGTTGGGGTTGATAAGGCCAACTGACCTGGCCATGGGTGCGAGCCGGTAGGCCATAATCCTTTCAAGGAGTTTGGAGACCATTTCGAGGAGGACAATGATGCGAAAGGAGGCAGGGGAGGAGTAATCTGCTTTGCCTGGTTTGGGGAAGACTATGCCATTCGCTCTTTTAATGGGAAGTGGATGGTAACCAAGTAGGGGGAGGGGGCCCTGGAGTTGCCTTAGGATAGAGTGGTTGATTGAGTGAACCCTTTTCCAGATCCTATAAGGACCTGGTCTGGACCTGGTGCTGAGGTGTTGGAGGATTTGCTGAGAGCGCGTGAAATTTCTTCATTGAGGAAGGGAGTGGCATCGGTGTCATACCGTAGAAAGGAGGGGGTAGGAAGTGGAGCTTTAGGAGGAAAGAAGTGATGGAGGAGGGAGGTGTTGATTTCGTTTGGAGTGGTTGCGTCGGGAAAGGAGGTTGGCTAAAGCTTGGGAGGCACTTCGATATTTATATCCCGCGTCTGAGTGTTCGCGGACTACAACTACTTTCACTACAACTATGTACTTTCTCTCACAAACTATCTTTGATGATCCAAGTGCGAAGGCGATTTAACCCTCAGAATATGCTTCCCCCACCACGGCTTACGGACACATCAGAGCTCAGCTTTCTCTGAGGGTGTGGTACACTTATCAGTCCGAGACGCTGTTCCTTCTTCCGCCGTTTAAACCTGGCAGTCCATCATGGAATCTACAAATGATTTCTTAGAACACCAAGTGGACAGCATGGTTATCGACCAATCTGCTTCCTCCAGATAACCGGCAGCTTGCAAACGGCTTTCTGGATGACAGGAGCTTACCATTGGTCCAATACCATATCATTTTGGCTCCGCCTCTCCTCATAGACTTGTTCCAATAGGTCTATGGACCTTTATAGGCTTGCAATCAGGGTCTAAGTGTGTTCTCAGTGTTTCCCTGGAACCGACTTTACATATTCTCAATTTCGTTCGGTGCGTCCCATCACTTGTGACCTCCCCCAGCGAAGGCTATACGGGAATGGTCATAACTCTGCGGACACTGGTCCGATGGACTTGATCCCAGCTGCAATTGCACGGCCGGGTCTCCCTCTTCATATACCCTGCAAACAGCATCGGGTCGGGCGGACGGCGAGGACGTATATGGTGTTAAGAGGGGGGCGCCAATTTATGGTGTTTTGGTGAGAGGACGTTTTTGCTGAAGGTGCAGCAGGTGACGTGCAGGCCAAACAACGGGGCCGGAGGGGTATGAGTAGGTTTTCAGCGCATTTTTCGTATGAATACAGTACGGAATTCAGGGCCTCATACACATGTGCCTATAAGTGCCGTCTTATCCGGCTCTGCAGCTGGCTTTCAGGATGACTAGTGTTTACGGTCGGGCCAATACCTTCGCGTCTTCACTGCCTCTCCTTATCAACTTGTTCTGATAGGTTCATTGACCTTATAGGCATCACGGGGGTGTCAGCATACTCTCGGTGTGTATCAGAGTAGCCTACTTAAATCACGCATTCATACCCATCTAGGACTACGCCTGCTCTCTTAACTTCATCTGGGTGTAGCACCGCGAGTCTTTGACGGATTCGCTTCGTTCCACTTCCCAGAGGTAGCCTGAGAGGCCCTCTCAGATACCCTATGGACAGCATCCGGTCGGACCGACGGCGACGACCTATACGGGGTTACGAAATGTGTTCCAATTTCTCGTTTTTCTTAATAAACGAGCACCTGCACAAGGTGCCAGTGTCGACTCACAATGCGAACGCCGGGGCCGCAGGGGGATAAATGCCTGTGGAGGTTTAGATTCACGCAGTTCCCTCTGATAAGTCAGGTAATCCTCTAGGGTGTCGTTTGTGCCTAACAATCGCTTGGAGCACTATAATTAGGAGGCAACTTCCTATTGAAGCCATGCGTACGCTATCACCTGAGAATCACGACTTGGATAATGAATGTATTAAGGCCGTCCACAGGGTTACCAAAGCGGAAGAATCGTTTAAGGAACAACAAGGACTATTCGGAAAAAACTGACCCGCGGAAAAGTGACCTCCATAAAATAAAACGAGAGGAGGAATCAAAATCCAACAAGAACACAGCTGGATATAAAAAACAGAAAACCTATATGGCAGCTGAAAACGCTTCCTACAAATTGAAAAAACAAGCGGAAAAAGGGAAAAAAGCCCCCGCTGAAGGAAAGGTTGAGCATACAAACTGGATCGAAGCTCATAAATGAATCCTAAAGGACAAAATTGAACAAAGAAAGAAAGCCAAGCAATGCACCCGTTGCACGTTGGCCAACCATACTAATTATTATTATTATTATATCTCATTACACTTATGGAGCCAGAGGCTATCAAGCGGTAACTAACATACATATAACGTGTACCTCCTGCACCAGGTCATTGCCCACCGTCTCATATATGTTTGTAGGAGCTTTATGAGTAGACCCCCGTCATAAACGCTAACAACCCCTAAACAATAGAAATCCTCCCATCCGCCATAAGCCTAACAAGTATAAGGAAATAATAGTGAGAAAACCTAAGTAGCCCTGTTCCTTCTCTCAGTTGCTTCTTGGTGTGCGTGTAGGTAAGTGGGACACTTGTTGGAGGTAACCAGGTGATCATTGCCGCAGTTCACACATTTGATAGTGGTATGAAGGTATGGCTTGCCCTTGGTGGGGCAGTTAGATCTGCCACAGGTGTGGAGGTAGGCAGGATGTTCCAAGGAACAGATTGCGCAGTGGGGGGTTCTGGTGCACTGGGTTGGGTGGTGGCCAAATTCCAGGCATCTGGAGCATTGGGTGTCAGGTCCAAAGGCAAGGTAGCGTTTTTTAAGGGTAGTAGATTCTAAGCGCAAGCGAATCGAACTAGGCCTAAATCTTCCTTCGTAAACGGATATTGTCTAGGAAGGCACGTAAAGATTTTGAGTAAAACTTATGATATTGGTAAGATCTCTTCTCCGTTGCTTGATTCTCAATCTAAGACCGGGGACTGGCCAGGTATTTATACTCTGCGACCTTGATCCCACCCCTTTACAACTTCGCACACCTTTCTCCTATGTTTCCCAAGTGCGAAACCTGTTTGACCCTGAGAACTTGGTCTCACACCTTTTTGTCTTCGGTCACCTGGCCCATTTCTCGGAATGATAGTGTCCTATCCTCTAATGGGAGTCTGCCGATCTGTAGACCTTTATCCATATATGAGGTGATCAATGCTCATGTCGCCATGCATCGGCGACCTCAGTCTTGCGATAGTCTCACCGGATAATATCGCTCAAAACTCTTTGACCGACCGACCTATTTCTTCCGTCCGACCTGCAATTTCAAGACAGAGTCCTCTTCTTGCAAGTCGGTAAATAATCCCACGGTCGGGGTGTTGTTATCTTCTTGCAGGAAGGTTTGTAGATGCAAACTCGATTGGTAGAAAATATCTCATTCTACCAGAAACCCTGCTGGACCGGGGAGTTGAACACGGACCTCAAGATGGACCACGTGACCTTAACCCGTAGACAGTAACGGCGGCGATGTTTATGGTGTTATGAGGGTGGCGCCAATTTATACCTATTTGGTGAGGGGACGTTTTTACCATAGGTGCCGCAGGTGACGTGCGGGCCCAACAACAGTGCCGGAGCGGTATGAGTAGGGTTTCAGTGCATTTTTCGTATGAATAGAGTACTGAATTCAGTGCCTCATACATATGTGCCTCATAAGAGCTCCCTCCACTGAAGGTTCGTCTCGAATCGCTTTTGTAGGTGTTGCCCTCTTTTAGCATATCCTTTTTATCAAAAATAAAATAACAAAAATTTAAGAATTAAAATAAAATAAACTCCCACTTTTTGAAATCAACTTGGTAGGGTAAAAAACCTAACGCGTTTGCTTGGCCACGCTAGGAAAACCTTTTCCTTGTCATTCAATATCTGCCCGCTCTGGCAATTCCATATTCTCCCTATGAAATTCCTCCACCAAATCCTGTGCATGCTCTAAGTCGTCTGGAGGTTCCCTAGTATTTTCATCTTCAGAACACCCTGTCCACTTCACAATATACCGCAACTCACGCATCTGTCGGTTCCGACCTCCCACGCGCCGCGTATAAGAGATTATTTCACTGTTCACGATTCTTTCGATTTCCCATTCAAAATCTGAATCGATTTCTTCTGGGTCGCGGGGAGGTTGTTCCCTTTCTGGTCGATGGGATGTTCGATAGGGTTCCAACAATGATACATGAAATATCGGATGGATCTTCCAACCTGGTGATATTTCTAGTTTGTAGGCAGGTTCACCTCTTTTTTCCAATACCTTAAACGGGCCATACAGCTTTGGGCTAAGCTTCTTCGAGGGTCGTTTAGTCCTTATGTTTTTTCCATTTAACATGACCAGGTCCCCGACCTTGATGTCTGGTTACTGCTTAGCCTTGTGGTTATAATATTTGCTCATATTTTCCAGCGTTTGTTCCAATGCTTCTCTGGCCTGTTGGTGTATTGTTTGCATCCAGTGTGCATATAGCTGGGCGCCTGGATTTTGGGCTTCGCGTTCCTTCATCCATTCCCTTTGTGGGTGGAATCCATATTTTGCGTAGAAGGGTGACATGCCAGGAGCATTAGTTACCCAATTGTTGTAGGCATGCTCGGCTAGTGGAAGCAACTGGTACCAGTTCGTTTGATCAAAATTAACAAAGTTCCTAAGGTATCCTTCCAGCACTTGGTTTGTCCTTTCAGTTTGTCCGTCAGTTTAGGGGTGGTACGCTGTTGACATCTTTCGTTTTATACCCATGCATTTGCATATAGATTCCCAGAATTCCCCAGAGAATTTTGCATCCATGTCAGATATAATATCTGCCGGAAGACCATGTAGCATCCAGACTTCCCTCAAGAATGCGTTTACAACCTCCTTTGCAGTTGCTTTACTTTCCAGCCCTATGAAGTGAGCCATTTTTGTAAACCGATCCACTACTACCATAATTTGTGTTCTTCCTTGTGATTCTGGTAGTTGTGTGATGAAGTCGGTCGATATGGATGACCAGGATGCGAACGGGACTTCTAGAGGCTGCAGCAGACCGAACCGACCATGTCGTGGGGATTTATTATGTTGACATTCATCGCATGACCGTACGTAGTCATTTATCCACGCAGTCAACTCTTGCCAATAAAAGTCTCTGGTAATAATTTCCAGAGTCTTCTCCTGTCCAAAGTGTCCAGCTACTTTGGAGTCGTGGCAACCATTGGCTATCGTTGTCTGCAACTCTTCGTTGTCTGTAATGTATAAGCGATTCTTATAGTATATCAGTCCGTCAGTTACTGCCCAGTGATTTTGTAATGATTTGCCCACATCGGTCAACGTTTCCAATTCTTGCTTGTGTTACTGCCAGTCTTGATCGTTCTGGCCTGCCTCTTTGATGGTATTTAATAATGTCTGGTCATATTTCCTAATATCAACCTTGGACATTATAGCATTAGACATTAAGAGTATCCCTTTGCCTTGTCTTGCTTGATGGTCTGTTTCATCAAGAAACTCATTTGCAACCTGGTCCACATCCAAGTATGCAACCACTACCTGGGTCTTTGTTGCCACTGATCGTCTGGGTGAAACATCTGTGCATCTGAATACGCCTTTGCCCTTTACAGTATCTGCTAGTCTGTCCACTTCCCTCGCTTCCGCTATGTGTAGGTTCTCAATGATCATTTGTGCCATTCGGTCCCCTTTGCGAACCTGATAATCTGGGTTTCCATGATTCATTATGATAACCTTTACTTCTGCAGTGTAATCAGCGTCGATGACTCCTCTGCCAATGCTGATCCCAAATTTTGCGGCCATTCCGCCGGGTGGTGCCAACCGTGCGTATGTTCCTTTAGGTAATCCGATGGAAATTCCTGTTTCCACCAGCCTTTGTCCTTTGGCCGGAATTATAAAGTCCTCTAGTGTGTATAGGTCGTGTCCGGCTGCTAGTCTGGACCCTTTATAGGTATTCGTGCTTTTGGAGACAGAAGTTTTATTCACAAGAAATCAGTCCACTCTGTGCCAATTATTCTTTCCTCCCGTTGTGACTGATTTAAGTAAACCAGTGTGATTTGGAAGTGAGAAGGCTTGAGTATTGACTGTTCGCTATGCGCATCTCCCTCCTCCAGACGGTACTCCAGCCGTCAGCATACTGCATCTGGCTTTCCGCCTCGTTTTCCTGGTCAATATACAATCTTGAAATTGTAGTTCGCTAGTTGCAGAGCCCATCATATTTGCCGTGGATTCCATACCTTAGTTGTAAGGAAGTTCTGTAGATTCTGGTGATCAGTGTACACCGTCCAGTCACTGGTTTTACTGTTCCGACCAGGTACTGTTTGCACTCTTTTAATGCTTCCAGAATCGCCAATAGTTCCTTATCATGGATTTCATAATTTCGCTCTGCAGGGCTCAGCTTCGGTGAGTGGAAAGCCAGCGGATGTAGATTTTTGTCTTTAAACTGGGAGAGGACACACCCTAGCGCAAAATCGCTAGCATCTGTTTCCACAATTGTTTCTCTGTCAGGGTAGAAATGACAGAGTATAGGGGCAGAGATGAATCTTTTCTTAAGTTCTTCAAATGACCCGTCTTGTTCCGGCCCCCAGCTGAACGTTCTGGGGTCACCCTTCAACGTTTCGGTTATTGGCTTGCAGATTTTGGAGAAATTCTTAATGAAATGTCGGTAAAAATTGGCAAAGCCAATGAATATTTGCACCTCCTTGACCGACCTTGGTGCATTCCAATTTTTTATGCTTTCGACCTTTCTTTCACTCTTGGTAACTCCATCAATTGCCATAATATACCCCAAAGATTCCACTGTATCGACATGAAAAACTAACTTGGTGGTAGATACCGCTAGATCATATTCCTCCAAGCGAGAGAGTACCTTTTTGACCAAGTCAAGGTCTTCTTTCTCTGTCTTGGAGTAAATTAGGATGTCGTCTAGGTAGACCACCACTCCATGATCTAAGAATTCACGTAGAATTTTGTTCATCATGGCCTGGAATGTGGCTGGCGCGTTTACCAGTCCGAATGGCATTACTTTGTATTCAAAGTTGCTATATCGGGTCCAGAAAGCTGTTTTCCAGTCATCTCCTTCATATATCCTTAGGAGGTGATAGCCATCTTTTAAGTCGAGCTTAGTGAATATTTGAGCCCCTGACACGCGTTTGCGGAGCTCGCTCATTAGGGGTAGCGGATATTTGTTGGCTACCGTTAGCTTATTCAACTACCTGTAGTCAACACATAGCCTCATCGAACCGTCAGGTTTAGGGACAAATAAGATTGGGGCCCCAGCAGGAGATTTGCTTTGCACGATTATCCCTTTGTCCTGCATTTTCTGCAGGTATTTGGTAAGCAAATCCAGCTGGTGGGCCGACAGAGGATATATCGGGCCCCATGGCGGTAACGCGCCGGGTTTCAAGTCAATGGCGTGGTCGAATATTCCTGTTCCTGCTAGTTTCTCTGCTGTTTCTGGTGCAACAACCCTCTTGAATTCCTGGTATTCCTAAGGTATATGCAGAATTTCCTTTGACCCTGGAATGGGTGCTATCTTGATTCTTCCAATGTGTCGGTCGTCAGGGTCGTATACTACGGTTTCGTCCCATTCATAGGTCAAGTCTATGCCTTCATCATTAATATGACTTGGCATTTCTCGTCTTAAAATATCCATTTTTGCATATCCTCAATGTGCGTTAGGGGATGTTCTGTATGCCACCATCCAAATGGGATGACTAGGTCATATTTGCTAGCATTGGCAATTTCACAAGAAATGTGAGATTGCTGTGCATTGCTTCCAATCTCTAAGAGAATAGGATTTGTGTAGTGTTTTCCCCCATTTGCTGCTGTGGTTCCTTCAAAGGTTTAAATGTCCAAGCTATTTGTGCGGGTGTGGTATGGTAAGCGATGTTTATTAACCAGTTCTTGGTTAATTAGGAATATGTTAGACCCAGAGTCTAATGAAACACAGATCGGGATCCGTTCTTCATTTGCTTCGATGGTTGCCCTGTCTTCTGGGCATGAATAATAAGGTGGTGTAGGTACTGCGGTTTAATTTCTTTGATTAGGCCCGCTAGGGGCAAGTGCAGGTCTTTTGTATGATATTTTCGTTGTTGTGATAACTTAATGTGTTTGTTACCATGCCCGCACAGTTTCAGCTATTTAAGCCTCCTCAGACAAGATAAAATCTCTGTCTTAGTGTACTGGGCAGCCCACTACTAGCGGTCTTTACCCCTAGCCGTAGGGTTCCCATACACCTACCATTTGCCCTTCTCAGCCTACTCTGTTGTCTTCACTGGAGCCGTACTCGTATCGTTTTGACTATATCAGCGTATTTGGGCTCCGGTGATTCTTCAAGCAACGCCTCGTTTACCCCATGAGTCTATCGTGCTAATCCTATCCACAAAGCCGGAGTCCAGGTTCAGGACGGATTTACCCCGCTCCATTTAGCGTATGAACTAGGTAGCCGTAGTTACTCATTCTGTTCCACTTCATTTTTCTTGATGTCCGGGATGCTGTTCCGTTTCTCCAACTATTCCGTTGTCCAGCTGACCTGTAATATAGTTTGTTCCTGGCAGGCTTCTCACGATCCTGGCTAGACTAATTTCCGCTTGTCATTCTTAAGGAGTTCCTAGTCACCGCTGGTCTGTCCACTCTTCCTTCGATCTCTTGTAAGGATTTAGGGCTTTGTAAGGATGCGGGATTAGTTGACCGTCTTCCGTACTGAGGTCGGATATACACCAAATGTGTCGCTCCGCTTTCTTCTTTTTGAGTTTCAGGTTCCTTGAGTTATTCCCGGACTACCACGAGCCGCCGTCCAAGTTAATCGCTTCTTGCTCGCCTGTCATACTTAGGTTTGCGATAATCCCGTAGGTCTGGATTGCTTTTCGTGATTCTCGCATTGGTTTTGAGTTGCCCCCGGAGAAGAGCAGAATACCTGCTATTAGGACCTTTCAGAGGTTGAGCCCCCTTGTTGATTTCGGTTTCGTTAAGGGGTCCATAACCGAGTACCGGGTCGCTGTCGCTGCCGGTGCCTGTGAACCTTTTTTAGTTTTCATCCATGTCGTCAAGTTCCCAAATCCTGGGCTGGTTGACATGGTTAACCCTTGTCATGGGTTCTGGTTGCCCCTTTGTTATCTGGGGTCGTCGATATTGGGGTTTGAAATTTCCCCGTTTCTGCCATATAACCGATACTTGGGCCTGTTTTCTGCAGAACATCCAAGTATGGTTGGCCAACGTGCAATGAGTGCCTTGGTTGGCTTTCCTTCGTTCTTCAATTTTGTCCTTAGGAATTCCTTTATGAGCTTCAACCCAATTTGTATGCTCAACCTTTCCTACAGTGGGGGCTTTTTTCTCTTTCTCCGCTTGTTTTTGGAATTCGTAGGCAGCTTTTTCAGCTGCCGTATTGGTTTTTCGTTTCTTGTTTCCAGCGGTGGTCTTGCTAGATTTAGCTTCCTCCACACGCTTTCTTTTCGGGAATTCACTTTTTCCTGGTCATTTTTCAGGCAAAGCCCTTGTTGTTCCTTGAACTATTCTTCCGCTTTCGTGACCCTGCCGACTGCCTTGATCCATTCGCTATCCAAGACAGGATTTTCATGTGATAGCGTACGCATGGCCTCGATAGGAAGTTGCCACTGAATTTTGGTTCTCCAAGCGATGCTGGATACTTCTGCCTCGATGTGTGGTTTTCCATGGTAAGGAGATACTTGTCTATTTCCCCTGTATACCTAACCTTCTCCATCTCGGTTAATGCTTTTTGCGCCTTGTGTAGTACCGAGAATCGTTCTGTAACTTCGGCTCGGAAAGTGATCCAGAAATCATAACCCTCATCTGTGGGGAATCCGAGGTCTGCAGTAATTTTTTTTCGATAAGTTATCAAGAGAGGATCCACCTCGGTTCCTTGCATTCTTCCTAACCCATACTTGATGCGTTCTTCCTCGTTTTGCCATTGCCATGGGTTTCTCCCAAAGTAGTCCTCGCAATTTAGTAGCCATACTCTAATATCCTGTGTAGGTTTGTTATCGAATTTGAACGGTGGATGCGCTTGTCGGCGGTTGTTTCTGGACCGTGCTTGCCCTAGTCGGTCGACCCATGCGTACGCTTCTGATTCGAACTTACGGCCAGGCAAGGGACTTCGTAATGGCTCACCACCTCGTCGTGAGGGGCCAACTCCGTCTTCAGACCCAGGGTTATCATCTCTGGGGTTAGTCGCATTTGCCGGAGGGGGCGGTGGTGGTTCCTTGCGACCATTTCCCTTTCCTTCCCCACAATCCACGGCCTTTCCCTTGTCTTTACGGGGTATGAACCGGAACTCTTTCCCCCATCGGCCGTGGTTTGTTTTTCCAATCCCTGATTTTCCACTGGCTGTGGTGGCACTGTTTCCCACAAGCTTGGTGGGTTCCTCGGAACTTGTAGTTGCACAAAAGTTTCATTCATACGAGTCAACATTCAATTTAGTTGCTCGGATGCGGCATTCTGATCGACCACATAGGCTTCCCTTTCCACCCGCCCCTGTTCGAGGCGCAGGTGAAGTCCTCGTAACTCCTCTCTGGTCCGTTCATGTTCTTTTTGTGCGTCCACTTGTCTTTGAAGGAGTTCGGCTTTTTGCCTCGCCAACGCCTGTTCTAGCTGGCGGTCTCGATCCAGCGACTCTTGTCCTGTTGTCCCAATGTTAGCATGAAGTAGGGTACTTACCGCTTCGTGGTGTGTAGCCTGTTCTTCCTGTGCCTGCAGCTTTACCTCCAGCCGATTGGTGGTTGCATCTTGAAGTGCGGCGGTTTCGGTTGCAAACATTGCAAGTCCCGAATTGACTTGTTTCAACTCCTGGCCAATGATTTGTTGACCACGGCTTATTCGTTGAGCATGGTGCTGGAGTTGGTTTCCCTCATCCAGAGCTTGACCAGATAGTTCAAGGTAGGCCAGATGTTGCATATCGACTGATTCCTGGAGGGTACGGTCGAGGTAGCTCATTACCTAGCCTATGCGGTCTGCTAATCTATCCATAGCTGGATTTCTGGCGCCAGGGGGACGGGGAGTGCTAGATCGAGTTCCTGGGGCTTACTTTCTGACTCCACTTGGCTGTGACAGGTGGTGGAGTGCCAAAGGTTACCTAGAGCGTCCAGGTGCGTGGTCGCTTCCAACCAGAGATACTTCTTCTATGTCAGACATGGCTTGGTCCGTATCGACCGTCAATTGTAATGCCATCTCGTTCTATTGGGACCCAGGATGTTTTCCTAATTTCCAAAGCGATGGGGTGAAGAAGGGGGTGCTAAAGCTACAAGAACTGGAGGTTCCTTCTTCTTCAGTATCGTAGTCTTGAAACGGATCCCACAGGAAGGTGTGACCGTAGAAATGTTTGTAGATTTCTTAGAAATCTGATTCGGTAGGGATCCAAAGGTGATCAGTGAACCAGGAGGGTTCCTGAGGTATGTAGAATTGAGTCTCCGAGAGGGAGTTTTCAAGTATTTCTTCGAATAAGGAGGAGTATTTTAGAGGACGTGGCTCGAGCATTAGCTCGTCGAGTAGTGTGGAATCAGCTATGAGCTTATGTGATTCCTGAGGTATGACTTGGAGGTGTCCAGTAGTCATGTAAAGAGCCTTGATGACAAGGAGATATATCAATATACTGTTAAGGGTAGTCGATTCTAAGGGCAGGCGAATCGAACTAGGCTTAAATCTTTCTTCTTAAACGGAGATTGTCTAGGAAGGCTCGTAAAGAGTTTGAGTAAAACTTATGATATTGCTAAGATCTCTTCTCCGTTGCTTGATGCACTATCTAAGACCCTGGACTGCCCTCGTATTTATACTCTGCGACCTTAATCCCACCGCTTTACAACTTCTCAGACCTTTCTGCTATGTTTCCCAAGTGTGAAACATGTTTGACCCTGAGAACTTAGTCTCACACCTTTTTGTCTTCGGTCACCTGGCCCATTTCTCGGAATGATAGCGTCATATCCTGCAATGGGAGTCTGCCGATCTGTAGACCTTTATCCATATATGAGGTGATCAATGCTCATGTCGCCATGCATCAGCGACCTCAGTCTTCCGAAGACTTATAAGATAATATCGCTCATAACTCCGATAGCGACCTACCGATTTCTTCGGTTCGACCTGCTATTTCTCGACAGAGTCATCTTCTTGGAAGTCGGTCAATATTCCCTCCGAGGGGGCGTTGTTATCGTCTTGCAGGATGGTTTGCAGATGCAAACTCGATTGGTAGAAAATATCTCATTCTACCAGAAACCCTGCTGGACCGCGGAGTTGTGCAAGTGACCTCAAGATGGACCACGTGACCTTATACCCTTAGACCGTGACGGCGGCGTCGTATATGGTGTTATGAGATGGGCGCCAATTTATGGCTTTTTGGTAAGGGGACGGTTTTACCGTAGGTGCCGCAGGTGACGTGCGGGCCTAACAACGGGGCCGGAGGGGTATGAGTAGGTTTTCAGCGCATTTTTCGTATGAATGGAGTACTCAATTCAGTGCCTCATACATATGTGCCTAACAGCGTTGCACCTTGAACCTTCGGCCAAAGAGCGAGAGGCCTCTGTTGAGTACTTTGTCTGTTATTATTATTATTATTATAAATCATTAAGCTTGTAGAGCCTATGGCTATGAAGCTGGAAAAGTTTCTAAGTGTAGTGCCTCCCACTACTGGTCCCAAATTGAATCTTCTAAATCATTTTGTCTCCTTCTCAGTTGGCCTCCTGCCAGTTCCATCCTGCTTCTCTACCAGCCCTCCTTCCTGCCTCCATTCCAGCCCTCTGGCCTCCTTTCTCCTCTCTCATTCATCTCCTTCTACCAATCCCTCCTCTTCCCTCTCCTCTTCCTCCTCCCCTCTTCTTCCATTGCCAGAACACTCATATCCTTCTAGAGTCCCCAAGTAGTCATGTCTGGTTGCTGCACTACACTCTTCGACAAACCTTCCCACAGCCATTAGGCCAGCCTTAGATCCAAGCACATCTGGAAGGTGGAAGTTGTAAGCAACTTGTCTTAGGAGGTGTCTGTATGGTTGATATTTGTTGCAGTAAAGAAGGATCTGTTCTGGTGTGTGGGGTGCTGGTCTTTGTCTGTCAAAGGTACAACTGGTTTGAATATTCTCATCTAATCTTAAAAGATAAGATTTAAAGTATCCATGGCCAAGTCTGCGTTGAGTGACTGTTGCAAGTTGGTGTTAGGAGAGCTGGTAGAAGTGTGGTGGTGGTCTTAGTTTGGGAAGGTGGAAGTGGATAGACATAAAGTGTCTGCCCTTTCTAGCATCTGGCAGTTGTGTCCAATAATGGTGCCAGGCAGTAAGGGCAGACTGTTTGATCTGATTTTTCAACTTGGTCAGTGACAGATAATTCTCTTGTGTAGTTTGGGGATACTCAGTTGGTTGTTGGGCAAGAAGATCAGCTTCATCATTACCCTGGATACCTGTATATCCAGGAACCCAATGTAGATGAAGCTGTAAGTCCAGGTCTGAATTGAGTAAATCAATAGTAATCCTTTGAATCTGCTGAGAAATGTGTTGGCCAGGATGGGGTGAAAGTCTAAAGGAGTTGGTGATTGCTGCTTGGTTGTCTGTAAAGATCCAGATGTGCTTGAAAGATAGGCTGGTCCTGCTGGCTTCTGTGAGTGCTCTGGCAATACCTACTAATTCCCCATCATAAACCTTCATGTCCTTCCCTAGTGCCACTCTCCATCTGCCTACAAAATTCCCATCATGCATCATTACCCCTCCTTCTCCTACTGCTCCACTCTGCAGTTCACTGCCATCTGTGTAGAGAATAAGGTTGTCTCTGTTGTTGATCTTGTTAAAAAGGATTTTGTGTTGTCTGGCAGCTATGTCTTTGTGTTCAGAGCTGATGGTAATGTGTAATCTGGAATTCTGATTTGGAAGGTTGGTCTGCCATTGTGGTTGAATAAGTGGATTCTGTTGTTCAAGTTGCTTGCCTGCTGGGAGGTAGTTACTTAAGGTATTCAAAACTCTGATCGATTGTGTAGGAAACTTATTTTTTATTTTTTTTATTTATTTTATTCATATATTCTCTGTTAACGTACAGGAACCTGCATGCAGCGCTAGCTATGGCAAAAACGAAACGTTAATCTCAAGCAAACCAACAAAACAAATATCAAAAACCTATCTCCCAGTTGTAACGGTACCGTCACTGCTCCCACAATGAAGGCTCTTCAAGTAAGGAAAGTAAATAACAAAATTCCAAACAAAGTAAGGAAAATCATAACAACATGAGGGAATCAAAGTTAGTAGCGGAGGGCAGCCAAGCTATCCTGAGGTGAGGGTGGCACGTGGGCCGGCATCGGTGGGGGGAATCCAGTTGCAGATTCCAAAATGTAGGCGCGAAGGGCCTGTAGTAGGTCCACCGAGGACCAGAGTGGAGAGGCAGGGCCTAGGCTGCCAATGCCAGGGAGATGGCGAAGGCGAAAAGAGGCTTTGGCAGGACATTGGAGGATTGTGTGGACCATGGTCTCGTCCTCCTCCTCGCAGTAGGGGCAGAGGGTCAGGGGATCAGGGTCGTCCCAGGATGTGTGGGCGGCCAGGTAGCTTGTACCAAACCGCATTTGATGGATCCTGCCAGCAGTGAACTTGTCCAGGCCCATGAAGGGGTGGGGAGACAGGCGAGGTCCATAGCAGTAGTAGAGGGGAGGGGGAGCCTGGAGGGTCGAGTCCTTGAGAAGTAGTGCCTTACAGGCATTCTTGAGGAAGGGATAACTCCTGGTTGTCGGTTCCGGGGGGAGGATATTTGCAGGGAGCAGGTGAGGAGAGGCGAGTGGGAAGTTCCCAACAGTGGTTATGAAGGGAAGAAGGGAGTGACAGAGAGCATCAATGGGTAGGTGACGCCTAGGGAGGTAGGGGGGTTTGTATCGGTCCCAGGGTAGGGGTATGTAGTTTTGCTTGAGCCCTTGGAGTGTGTGACGGGAGACAAGTCTTGTGCTAAAATTGTCTGAGATGGGGAAAGAGGGTGGCAACCTGGCGGCTGCCGGGTTGATGAGAGGTGAAGAGCAGGCGAGGCAGAGGGCGGCCATGCGACGTTTGGGTGGGAGCAGCGAGGAGATGGGAGCCAGGCAGGCTTCGCAGTTTAGTATGGAGATTGGGGTGGAGGAGAAGCAGTTGGTGACCCAGCGGAGTACTCAGTTCCAAAGCGTGGTCATTTTATCCATGGTGACCTGGGAGGGAGAGAACAGGTCGGCACCATAGGTGAGGATAGGGAGGACCAGGCCTGAGGCTAGTTTCCTTGCCATGTAGGGCAAGAGACCTAGTCCAGGTGGGGAGAGTTGTTTGATGATTGAGAAAGCTGCTTGAGCAAGGGCGATCCTTTTGAGGAAGTGGGTTGTGGTTTCCATGGTAGGTGTGAACCAGTAGCCTAGCCAGCGTACTGATGCGGAAGGGGGGAAGAAAGACCCAGTTAGCCCAATGGGTGAGGAGGAGATGGGGGAGCGATCCTTGGGTGTGCGTCAGTGGATGAGCTCAGTCTTAGGAACTGAGAAAGAAACCTCCAGCTTGGCTGCCCTGTAGGTAAGTAGAGAAAACACCTGTTGAAGTACCTGAATGTTCCTTCTGTAGGAGACAGAGGAAACAGTAATAGAAAAATCATCAACATATGAAAAAATAACCCCTTGGGGTATGGAAACATGTAAGCGTGAGACGTAAATCACGAACAACAATGGAGAGATAGGGGAGCCTTATGGGGTCCCGAGAGAAACCGGGTAGAAAATTGCAGGTGCCCCTTGAAAAAGCAAGCGACAGTCTCGGTCGGTGAGGAAGGAGCGGACCCAAGAGGTCATGTATCTTGGGATGCCTCTCCAGCGTAGCAGAGAAGTGAGAGAAGAGGCGGATATGTTATCAAAGCCTCCTTTGATGTCTAGGAAGAGGGAGGAGACTTTCCTATTGGGGTGTTGTAGGGAGCGAACCTCCTGGGTTAGGGCAGCGCAGGCGTCAAATGTGCTGAGGTCAGTGAGCGAGCCACACTGGTTGGGATTGATAAGGCCAACTGACCTGGCCATGACGGCGAGCCGGTAGGCCATAATCCTTTCAAGGAGTTTGAAGACTGTTTCGAGGAGGTCAATGATGCGAAAGGAGGCAGGGGAGGAGTAATCCGCTTTGCCTGGTTTGGGGAGGACTATGCCATTCGCTCTTTTAAGGGGAAGTGGAAGGTAACCAAGTAGGAGGAGGGGGCCCAGGAGTTGCCTTAGGATAGAGTGGTTGATTGAGTGGACCTATATCCAGATCCCATAAGGGACCTGGTCTGGACCTGGTTCTGAGGTGTTGGAGGATTTGCGGAGAGCACGGGAAATTTCTTCATTCAGGAGGGGAGTGGCATCGGTGTCATACTGTAGAAAGGAGGGGGTAGGAAGAGGAGCTGTTGGAGGGAAGAAGTGATGGAGGAGGGAGGTGTTGATTTCGTCCGGAGTGGTTGCGTCAGTAAAGGAGGGGAACCTTTCTGGTTGGCGACCTGTAACGAGGCGCCTAGCTGTCCACACCTACTTGGTGTGGACGTTGGCTAGGAATACCTTCCAGTGTGCAGATTTGGCCTTCTTGATGGCTTTGAAATATGCATTGCGGTGTTGTCGGCAAAGTGGCAATGTGTCTGGGGTGTGAGTTAGGCGATGGGCCCTAGCTGTGCGATGAATGGCTTGTCTGAGGTGGGAAATTTCTTGGGTCCACCAGGGTTTGGCGTGGACGGAAGGGCGTTGGGTAGGAAACTTATCATTATTATATTATTATATCTCATTACGCTTAAGGAGCCATAGGCTATGAAGCGGTAACTAACATACATGTAAGGTGCACCCCCTGCACGAGGTCATTGCCCACCGTCTCAAATATGTTTGTAGCAGCTTTTGAGTGGACCCCCGTCATAAACGCTAACAACCCCTAAACAAAAGAAATCCTCCAATCCGCCTTAAGCCTAACAAATATAAGGAAATAAATGTAAGAAAGCCTAAGTAGCCCTGTTCCTTCTCTCAGTTACTTCTTGGTGTGCGTGTAGGTAAGTGAGACACTCCTTGGATGTAGCCAGGTGATCATTGCCGCAGTTGAGACATTTGATGGTGGTATGAAGGCATGGCTTGCCCTTGGTGGGGCAGTCAGATCTGACACAGGTGTGGATTATTATTATTATATATCATTACACTTATGGAGCCAGAGGCTATGAAGTGGTAACTAACATACATGTAAGGTGCACCTCCTGCACCAGGTCATTGCCGCAGTTGAGACATTTGATGGTTGTATGAAGGAATGGTTAGCCCTTGGTAGGGCAGTCAGATCTGCCACAGGTGTGGAGGTAAGCAGGGTGTTCCAAGGAACAGATTGCGCAGTGGGGGGTTCTGGTGCACTGGGTTGGGTGGTGACCAAATTCCAGGCATCTGGACTATTGGGTTTCTGGACCAAAGGCAAGGTAGCGTTACACTCGGAACCTTCTACCAAAGAGGGAGAGGCCTCTGTTGAGGGCTTTGTATGTTGGTTCTTTGCCGGCAATTGTAAGGACCATAGCTGATGCTGCTTTGGTCTGACGCTGGGCTTCTGTGGTGAGCCATCTAGGTGGGCGTGGCAGGTGGGTGCCTGGATTGGAAGCTTCAATCTCAGCTTGGACAGTTGTAAAGGTAGAGGAGGTGGGTATGCCGTGGATGATAACCTTCTGCCAGATCTGATCCTTTCTGAGGCCATTAGCAGCAGGAATGGTGGCTCTGATAGCTTCCTCAATGGCAAATCGGTGGTTTTTGAGAACAGTAGAGGCAGGAATGTTGTCCTTAGTGATAAGGCGTACATGGTGGTTGTAGGTTAACTCAATGTTGGAGATCAGTTGTTTCTAGATTGCAGTGTTGACTGTATCGCGAATGGTGAGGTGGTTGGTGTCATCAGGTAGTGCTGTGCCATCTCTCTCAATGATAATTGTACGGTCGCGTTTGGTGAGGTGGGCAGTGGTTGTGGTCTTTGTAGGTAGAGTGGTAGGGGGTTTGACTGGGGGAGCTTTGACAGCTCTTTGGGCCCTGGTTTGGGTGGTGGTGGTTGGAGGTAGTGTAGATTGTAGTGTGGTAGTTGGTTGTTGTTGGAGTTGCTGTGACTGGAGTTGCGCAACTTGGTTGGTAAGCGTGGAGATCTAGGAGTGGAGGTCTTTGGTGTCCTGGATATGGCGTTCTTAGACCACCAGCAGGTGTTGCTCTAGGGCATCAAGCTTATCTGAAACCTCATTGTGTGCTTTGTTGACGGTATAGAGTCTCCTGGTAAGTGATTCAATGGTGGGGGGTCTTCCTTCAAGGGTGAGGAAGGTGGAGGCATCAGTGTTGGAGGGTGAAGGGCCAGGGCCTCCAACTGTCTGGACTGGGGAAGGGGTATCCTCCATGGCGTTTTCATCCATGGGGGTGTCTGTATGCGAGGATTGGTTTTCTAAGAGGTTTTGTGGTTGAAAGGGGGTTGCCAGGGGGTTTGCAGCCCCCCTACCTCTGCCTCCTAGCCGTGGAGGCATCAGAGATGATGAAGCAGGGACTCAGTTGATAAAAGGTGATGGGAAACGAATAATAGAGGCCAATTTGTTGATAAAAAGTCCTTAAAGTGGGAAGGGGAAGTGGTGAGAATTGGTTTTTAGCCAATGAGGTGGTAGCTTGGCGAAAAATTTGGAGTGGTTTTTTCTTTCGCTGTGGTTGTAATGGCAACGGAGTCCGGGTAGGAAACTTAACTTGTTGGGAATAGAGGATTGTCCAGTCTGGCTTCACTTTCCCAAATGGTTCCTGTTGTGGGTCAAAGGTGGAGTCATATTTTAGTCTATATCTTGAAGATAGTGAACTGTCTGAATCTGAGGAGCATGCAGAATCTGAGTTTGGAGTGCAAGTTGTCTGTAATGTTGAAGGGTATGAGGAGGGTGCTCTTTGGCTAAATTGATGATCTGGTAGCATTTGTAATACCCTGTAAGTATATCTCTTGCAAAGTCCATCAAGTCTTAAGGGAACAGGAAGGGAAGAGGATTCAATCTCAATAGCTGCAATTGGGGAAGTTTTAAATGCTCCTAGAATTCTCCTATTTGCTTCTGCTTGTAACTTCTCCAACTTGTTAGCCAGTCCAATCTGCCCTTTCCACCCTATTTCTGCCCTATAGTCAGCAATTGGGGTAATGCAAGTGATGTATAGTTGCCTCATAGCTGGTGCAGAAAGTCCCCATTCTGAGTTAGATAGCCTGGATATCATGTTGAGTGCCCTGGTTGCTGCTGTTGTTTTTTGCTGCACATGGTAGTTGAATAACAGTTTCCTATCTAACCATACACCTAACAATCTGAGATGTGTTGAGGGATGAATGACAGTACCATGAGGTAAGGTGACAGGGCAGTTGGTGGTATTGGAGGAGGTTTTGTTGTGGAAGTGCATAAGCTCAGTCTTAGGATCATCAAAAACTGTCACATTGTCTGCAGCTCATCTCCAGGCGCTCCTTGCTGCCCTCTCTAAGGACTTAGAGTTGGCTGCTTCAGAGGGTCCTGTAACAATTAGTGCATCATCATCAATAAATGAAGGGGATCTTAGGTGAGGGTTAAGCACACTGGGTGTTAAATCTTTGAACAAGTTGGATAGGTAAAATAAAAAGAGGATTTGTGAAATTGGTAACCTTTGGGGGATTGCTGTGTTTACTGGCAGGAGTGGTTGACTCTTGCCATCAAACACCAAGCCAAGTTGTCTGTCAATAACGAAGGTGTCTGTCCAGAAAAGAACTGGGATTGGAAAACCTAAAGACTGTAAAACCAAGAGTAGCTGGGTTCTGGATACATGGTCAAAAGTACCGTTAACATCAACAAAGACGGCAGAGAGAACTTTACCCTTACACTTAGCCTGCTGCACATCATGACTCCGTTGCCGTTACAACCACAGCGAAAGAAAAAACCACACCAAAATTTTTCGCCAAGCTTCCACCTCATTGGCTAAAAACCAATTCTCACCGCTTCCCCCACCCCCCTTAAAGACTTTTATCAACAAATTGCCCTCTATTATATGTTTCCCATCACCTTTTATCAACTGAGTCCTTGCTTTATCCCCTCTGATGCCTCCACGGCTGAGAGGCAGAGGTAGGGGGGCTGCAAATCCCCTGGCAACCCCCTTCCAACCACAAAACATTTTTGAAAGCATATCCTCGCCTACAGACACCCCCATGGATGAAAATGCCAAGGAGGATACCCCTTCCCCAGTCCAGACAGTTAGAGGCCCTGGTCCATCCCCCTCCAACACTGATGCCTCCACCTTCCTCACTCTTGAAGGAAGACCCCCCACCATTGATTCACTTACCAGGAGACTCTATGCCGTCAACAAAGCACACAATGAAGTTTCAGACAAGCTTGATGCCGTAGAGCAACATCTGATGGTGGTCCAAGAACGCCATATCCAGGACACCAAAGACCTACACTCCTTGATCTCCACCCTCACCAACCAAGATGCGCAACTTCAGTCACAGCAACTCCTACAACAACCAACTACCACACTGCAATCCACAATACCTCCAACCACCACCACCCAAACCTGGGCCCATAGAGCTGCCAAAGCTTCCCCAGTCATACCCCCTACCACCCTTCCCACCAAGACTCAAATACTGCCCTACTCACCAAACGCGACCGTACGATTATCATTGTGAGAGATGTGTTAGGCACATAACTCCCACAAGGGCCCAGAGGAGCAGTTTGAGAGCTCTGGGCTT
>QFET01004541.1:0-13471 GCA_003316355.1 Tuber calosporum
ATTCAACATTGGCACCAGAGTTCTTGTTAGAGGACGCCCTTACACCTCCACCCCTGGATAATCCAAGAAGCTAGAGCCTCGCTGGTTTGGACCCTTTAAGGTCCTAGAGCATGACTCTAGTAGCGATAACTACAAGCTGGAATTGCCTAAGAGAATGGAGCACCAGAAGCCATACTTTCACATCTCATGCCTCAAGGAATACCATGAGAACGATCCCAATAGATTTGCATCCAGGAGGATGGATAGGCCGGCCCCTATACTCATCAACAATGCAGAAGAATGGGAAGCAGAGGAGATACTGGATTATCGCCTACAGAATAACAGAGTTGAGTTCCTGGTACACTGGAAAGGGTATGAAAGGACAGATGACTCTTGGGAACCTATCGAGAACCTGGAGAACTCAATGGAACTCATAGCAGAATATTGGAAAGAAAACCACAGCACAGATCCGATGCCTAAGATCACCTCCCACTATGTCAGGACCTCTTGGGAGCCTATGGAAGTCTCTACAATCCCTTGCCCCAGTACCATAATACCCAACGATTTCTGGCAGCCCTATAACGATGATGAATACGATTCTGCAGGCTCAGATGATAGCTACTTCAACACTGATGATGATTCTATGCTCTGGCCTTGGGAGAGCGGCGATGTGGCCTATGGCCTTAGGAGAAGATAAGTTTTGTTCAGATTTGGGGAATGTAACATGTGTACATGTTCCGGTACCTCTATTCCCACTCTCGTTAGCCTTTCCTTTGTCAGATTAAATTCATTTGATTTGATTTCTTTTGTATTTGATTTCCTTACCGCAATCTCTGGATTCCGGCGCCTTTATTACTGTATGCTTTGGAGGATTGGCAGGATTGTGCCCCAGGAGTTCCAAGGGAAGGAACAGGTCATGTATACCGGCGGTAGGATAGAGGCAGTGTTGTGGGAAAGCCCCAGGCTTTCCAGGACTCCGGCAGGGCCACAGGATTCCGGTAGCTGTACACTCACCGGTAATGATAGTGGCTGCGGGTTTCCAGAGCCTCAGCTCTTGCAGGAAAGATTTCATGTATTTAAGAGTGGTCTCCTGGCTAGCAGGAGACATCAGACTTCAGACAGATGCCTAGACAGTGAATACACTTGGTTGAACGGCGATCCTATTGTTCCCCTTCGCTCTATAGGCCATTATATTGTACTCCCCTTGTCTTCGCCTCTCAGCAGGTCTCCCTTAGACACCAAAGCGATAGCAGGCTACCGCTTAGGCTCTATTGTATAACCGTTCACACAGGCTAGCGCCTGTTACACCATACAAGAGGGTCCTGGGAGTACAAATTTTGATACCTAGAGATGCGGAGGATATATGTTTGATATTATGGGATTGTTTTTCCCATAGCTAACACTCTGTACAGGTTCTGGTACTCTAACAATGACCATATAAAATAATCACAAACAAAAACCTTATAACCTAAGGTATTATCAAGCAATAGAGAAGAGACTTTAATAATGTAACAAGTTGAACAAGACAATAATTCAGGAACTTTTACTCTCTCACCTCTACTTCAAACTGAACTTTCCTAACAGATATCTGTCTTTCTCAATAAGACATAGCCTATGCAATTCACTAGTACCAAATTGGCTACCCAGAAATAAAAAGTATAAAAATCTTCAAAATATTTCAGTATTCAGAACATTAAAGGAAAAACAGTACAAGAACTATATCCATAGAGTTATAAATTGCTTTGAAATAAAGCCAGTAGTTTGGACTTGTATTTGTGGTAAAAATAAGGGTTTTCTGATTTCCATTTCCATGGGAAGATCCAGAGAGATCTGTATATATTCGAGTTTTGAATTATAGTTTAGTTGATACCTGACAAGAGCTAGAAGATACAGTTAGAAATGCTATCATTCAGTAGGATAGGTTCAAAGATATATACAATATCTTAGTTTGATGAAAACAATATACAAGTTGTAGGATAGCCATCCAATCTACTTGACAACAATTTTTTTGAGTAGTATTTGAAGAGCATGAAGGAAAAGCTATATCAGTACCTTCTTAACATTCATAAAACTAAGGGTATTCCAGATACTATTAAAGGACATCTAGCCCAATATCTCAATATTGTCTGGATCTATGCTATAGAGGGAAAACCTATTGAAAGTTTTTAGGAGTCAATGCCTACAAGAGCAGCTACTGTCCTGAATGCCAAGGTAAGGTACACAAGGCACCGATTTTTTTTAATTAATTTTCTAATTTCAATTTGAAATTTTTCCATACCCATTGAATATCTACCCAGATCTTTACTTTATCATAGGTAGTTGTAGTTGTATAACTAGTAAACATATAATGGTAGTAGAGTTGTGATTGCATCGCCGGATGAAACTATTTGACCTTGCACTCTAATCCACCACTCAATCCCAACAACGGGAGTACGGTACTTGCGTATCATAAAAAGTATGGTATGGTGCAATGGGCTTCGAATTCCGAGGTTTTTTTTTTTTTTTCGTTAATCGCTACCGTAACTTAATTTGCGCTCAAGTGAGATTTAGTAAACGGATTAGACTCAGCTAATATTTCCCCCACCGGAATACTTACTTATAGATTGAACCGTCGGAACTCCCAGGGGCGCCGCAAGTGCTCACTTCAAGCGAGTGATCCCGAGTGATCACACCAAGCCCAGTAGGCATAGCAACGAGCCAAGACTTTATTCCTATCTGTCCGACCAACACCAACAAAACCCTCTCACAAAGGGTAAGACTCATCTTGACAGTGGGGATCAAAGACCCCTTCCTGCATAACCTTTACCAAAAACGCGTACCCAGTTTACGAGGACAACAGACCGGTTACTGGTTAGAGAGCTCTACACGTTAATCATGCATAGTCACTCGTCCGGATGATAACCGGAGGGGATGGGATAGAGGAACATCACGGGGCAAGATCGCAAGGTGGTAGCTCATCGCACCCGGTATCGTACAGTAACTGGCTAGTGGCTTGTGCTATGTGATCTATCTCGTCGGTCGTCAAATAGGAATGCTTAGGCGCAGATATCATACTCGCAAGTGTTAAAGTTATTTTAAATGTTCAGGAAAAGGATTTTCCCTTTACGATGGTGCGGGTACCGGGCTATTTCAGGAATTAGTGGTCGAAATTATGATGAGCACCATCTGCGTATGCGAACTGCACCGTCCACTTCTTTTTCCTCCCCCCTCCCCCCTACCTTGAGGAAAAGCATCGGTCCCCCGTTTCACCTATGCCAAGGGCATATTTCTGATTTCCTAGTCCTCCAGAGTCATTTGCTAGCTGTAAGGCGCTTGTATAGTACTAGCAAAGCATGTCGGAGAGGAGGAAAAGAGTAAAGCATAGCTTTTGCATACTACCCAGAGATCAAAGAGAGCAGATATTGGCCATACTATGCAAGCCCGAGCTTTCAGGTGTAGTATTATTCATGCCACAAGTTCCAGCTGCACCTACCGTATTGCCAAGCTAGCAGAAGGGGATGTCCTATCCACACCGCTCATTTTTCCCTGGAGTACAAGTAATGCTTCCCGCGAAAGGTATATAAAGTCGAGCACCACTGGGGTTATCCAAAGGCCAATCCTGCACCGCGATCGACCCTAGCACTGGCGGTACAGACCCCCTGTGACTCCCATGTTGAAAAGGGATTCAAAGATTCTAGGTGTTCTCATCTGTCATATCTGCAACGGTGTCTTATGTTACTGCCTAGCACCGACGTCTTGTGAGATAGGGGAAAAGAAGGTGATAAAACAATCTACGGCCTGTTTAGGACGCCACGGTATTATAATTCAACCCCCGGCCAAAACTCAAATCTTCCACTTACCAAAGAGCCCCCCCCCCAAAAGAAAAGAAAAGAAAGGTTATATCCGCGTGACAGAAAATGTCCTATTTCTAGTTACAATCAAAAAACAGAAATCTCATAGGAGGCCTGCAAGTTAATTTGTCGCTAGAAATGTGCAATGTTAAATTTTTCGTTCGTAGCAAAGATGCCATAAAAGCGTATTTTTGTGGCATGCCAAACAGGACCTTAATTATTAGATAGCCTTGAAGGCAGCCAATGCATTGCTCAGCGAATCTAGCGCGAAGGGGTAGTCTCCTGACGTGAAATTTAGTAACCGCGGAGGTACAATGCTAGAGGGGAATGATATTTTGTGTTCGGTATGCTTTGCCTTGCACATCAACAGCGGCATGTACTAGTACGACAGTATATCGCCAAACTGCGCCAAGTCCGGGTCCAAAAACCTGGCGATTGCTCCGTTGTGACTCCTCCATCACGACACAGCGTCTACCTACGCCCGTCACACACCCATCCACTCCCAGCGGTCCGCAACCCGGCCCCGACTGCCAAAACGCGCAACACAACACAATATAAGTCGACCAGCCAAAAAACTACTCCTAAACACACAATATCATTACCATTATAATACTCAAACCAAAGACATACAAAAAACAAGACACAAAAAAACACAAACACCCATCTATGCAATGCAACTAGCTTACGATGACGAGAAAGGAAAATACAAACATGATATGATATAGCTATGCAATCATTTCCTCGTTCTCCCGGTAGTAGTTTTGCGTTTCTTGACTGGAGCGGGGATGCTTCCTTCCTCGCGGTACCCCTCTCCTCCAAGTTCCTCACCATCATCGCCTTCACCCTCATCACTGTTAACCGGAGACTTCTTCCTCCGGTTCTTCTTAGCAGACGCTCTCTTCCTCTTCGCCGGCTTCTCCGCCACTCCCACCTCCCCATCCTCCACACACCCACCCCGCTCGCCCGCGATGCTACCCCCACCGCCATTAATCCTCTTTGCCCTCTCGTGCAAACTCAACATAGCCTTCTCCATTCTCTTACTCTTCCCAACTTTCCTCCTCTGGGCGCCAGCCATCCCGGCCGCTCCCGCGCCTATTCCACCCTCAAAAAATTGTGTAATAGTGCTCTGTGTACCCTCAACCCGCTTTGTGTTCATGTCTTTAATGACGGGAACAAGCACCTCATCAGTGCGTTCCTGCGACCAGCCTACAATCGCCATAAGGAAGCGCCGGAGGCCATCAAGGTCTGGCATTCCCCATTCAAATTGGGACGGGTCGTGGTCGACTTCTGGGTTTAGATAAGCTTCGTCGACGAGTGGGTCTGGGAAGTTTGTTGGGAGGAATATTTTCGTGGCATTTTTGCGCTGGGGGGATGTTAGTCCGAAGAGCGGTGGAAGGGATAAGGGGAGGAGACAACTTACGAATTTCTTCCGGAAGGGACTACCGTCGTCGTCTGCTGCCTTCCTCAGACCGCTTTGTACTGCTGTCCACCACTCTTTGAATTCAGTTAGGCCATTATCGCTGGCGAATTCGGCTAAGAGTTCCATGGCCGTGACGGGACCAACAGTGGGCACACCTTGTGTGTAATCGCTGCCGAGTAAATGTGCTATCCGAATAAGCCTTGCCCTGTCGAGTGCGTATTCCTTCTCTAAATCGCTGGCGAGATAACATTCAACGAATTTGGCCTGATTGAACATGTTTTTGTACACCCTCGTCCCGCCGAATAAGAACGTATCCGAATCATCCGTAACAATACCATCAACAAGTCCGAGACGAACCAACTCCGCGCATTGAGCTTCTGCTTCCATCGGTGCGGTGATGTAGGGTATCCCGAAGAGTGTAAGTAATTGCTGGCATTCTTGAACCATCGCTTGCGTGACCTCGTCGGCGTCCCGGCGATCCTTGGCTTGCTGCGCACGGAGAGCGTGGAGTTCCCGCTCGTATTCCTCCCGGGTTTGCTGCTGGGGTCTGTTATTCAGTTCCGCGGCAAACCGGGCGTGCTCCTCTGATTCTGCGGCGAGTTGCTGCACTAATTCCAAGTCTTCAGGTTCTGCGTATTGTTCCTCGTCATCTGCATATTCTAGCGGCGGAGTTACCCCTCGAGGTACTCCGTTCTTGGCTTCTTCAAGGTCAGGAGATGGGTGCGATTCTCCAGGATAAGCCTTTGGTGCAGCTTCAGATTCCCTTGCCGCCAGCACACCCTCGTGATCGCTTTCTTCCCATTCGATCTCGCCTTCACTGCCCTCCTGTTGGGAGCCTATTGGCCCAGGAGGGTGAGTCCTTAGCCGGTCTGCCAGATCGTCCATGTTCAAGTCACCGTTCTCAAACGGGCCATCCAGCATAACTACATCGTCCTTCTCCCCCCCATCATCGGAATCAATCATGACTACATCCCTTTCTTTGTATCGCTCATTAGCAATCCTCTGCATCTCTAACTCGTACTCCTCCCTTTCCTTCTCCTCTTGAGTGAGTTTCCTATCGCGATTAGCCAAGCGCATCTCCTCCGCTAGATCTTTTCTTGGACCCTGAGTGAACCACGGCGGTAGCGGCGCAGAATCATCTCCATCTTTGTCCTTTCCCCTGTCTTTATCCTTCCCTATATCTTCAGGTTCCCGCTCCGGTTTCTGCCCTTTGAATAGCATGCTTTTGCCCATATCTAAACGCTCAAATGGTAATAATCCTCCAAAGGGATTCTTCCCAACAACAGAAGAACTAGAGCCTTTGCTACTCTCACCAGGCGTATTCCAACCGGAATCCCTCGGCAAAGTACCACCATTCATACGTCTTGATTCAGAAACAACCCTGCTGAAATCTGCATCTCCATCGGGCAGTGGTGATTTCTCTTTTTCCACTAGAGGCTCCTCGATGGCTATCCCTTTGCCTTTGTTATTAATGGGCTCCTCTTCCTCCTCCTCTTCAGGGATGTCACTAAGATCGCGGCCAAAAAAGGTTGATTCCAGCCCGACACCATCATACCCTCGAGGAGTCTCGAGTGACAACCGAATAGCTTTTTGCAGTTCTTCATCATCACTACCCCTTTCCTCGCCGACAAAATCCAATGGGAATGGGTCATCGTCCTCGTCCTCATCGTAGTCTTCGTCATTGCCAAGAAATAAAGGATTAGTAGGTTTGACTAGACTAGCATCAGAAATCGGATCCAGCGAGAGCTTTCGTTTGTTATTCAACCCATTTTGATCTCTCTTGCTCTCGTAAATCGCCCTCCTTAGCATCTGCGCCTCCACGCCGTCCAATACATCGTATGCATAGCTCCCTTCACGACCACCGTGAGGTTCAATGTGCGGTAATCTGTTCAAGCCCTCAACTGGAACATCCTCAAACTCCTCCTCGTCATCTGGGTCTTCTTCCTCTTCGCCCTCGAGTACTTCCGTATTATCAACGATGATAGGTTTATTCCTCTCGCCCTCCCGCACCCCAGAACTACCGACAACACCTAAGACCCAACCGCCCTCGACACCGTCATTCTTAACAAGAACATATTCCCTTCCCTTCTCCCCAGCGACCCTAGTTGGGTCATAAGATCCCAGTTGATCGTTCATTCCATTAAGATTCATAAGGCGCTGTGTGAGATCATTCCGTTCCTTAACCCGCTCAATCTGAAATTTAGAGAAGTCCATCCTATCCGGAAACATCGAGTCGAGCTGTTCCTTCGCCAACCCCATCCTCATCCTAGAACGTAATCTAGCAGCATTGAGAATATTGTACCTATCCGCCATGGGTAACGAGACGAAGAAATCCGAGTCAAAGTCGATTTTGGAAAAGTCGTAAAGGTTGACTTCCTCCCCGCCACGGAACATGCGGGCATACTCCTCCAGGTCATCCTGCGACATGACTCTTGGGTCGTTCGGAGCCCCCAGACTCTCCATGCTTATAGGAAGTTCAGGTAAATGGTACGGATCCGACTTTCTAAACCCACGGGCTCTGGCTCGCTCCTTGGCGGTCTGCTCCAATTCCTCAACGTAAACCAACTGACTCATGTCCCCAATCCTTTCCTCCCCCTCGACCTCCGGTTGTCCTTGCTCCTGTTCCCCATCAGGCACATCTTCCCAATCCCCCGACTTCCGCTTCTTTCGCCTCTCAGCTTCAATATCCGCACTCCGCTGAACCTGCAAGGCCAATATCTTTCCAGCAGTCCTCCTAGCATCCTCCTCCCTCCCTTCCCTACGGGCCTTCCTCCCGGCAATCGTCTGCCTCTTCAGCGGTGGCGCACCTCCGTCGAACACAAAAACGGGCTTAACCCCGAAGAAAAGTAGCTTGCATATCCTCCTGAAGAAACCAACTACGTGCGAGCTCTGGAGCGCGTGTCCTTCTTTATCCCGGACGGCCTTGAGGAACTGGTAGATCCAGATGGAGGCGTCGACGGCGAGACGTTTGCGAGCGAGTGATTCGAGTTTAACGGGGCGCGCGCAGGGGTTCGCTATCGTCCATAGGCCCGTAACACCCATGGTTTTTCTGCGCTAAGGTATCGAGCCTAGCGTGGTATCATGGTATAGTCAGTAGATGCACGGAAGGGTTGGGGAGGAGGATTCAGGAGTTGTTATGATAAGAGCTGCCAAGGAAGCTGGATGAGGTGTGTGACCTTGCCCTATGCCCTAAACCCAGAAATGTATTGGACCGCCGTGCTCGTGCAAGTCGGGACAAGTTATCGTGCCGGACAGTTTCGGAATTGGGTCTGCGGCAACCGAGGAAGATTATGTTGAAATGGCATTATTTGGCTTTTTGACTTGACCTCATTTACCATATCGTAGCTACTCGCACCATACCCTAGCTACCGTGTACCTTACAAGTACCGATCTGGTATCTACTAGGCAAAACAAAACATAAAAACACCGTACCGTAGTCCAATTACCACCTCGCAACCCAACATACAAAATCCAATACAAGGGGAAACAAAAATACAGAATCATAGTCTAGCCCACAGTCACTCCACCAACCTAGCTGGAAATGGGTTGCCACTTCCGGTCCATGCTCAAAGCAAAAAACTCCTCATCCATAAACAATATAAACCTCTTCTCTCGACCATCCACACCAACCTCCAGTCTACAATGTAGCCTCATTTCAAAACCGACAAAGCTGCAAAGCACTTTCCACAACCCTTGCACCAACACCCTCCCCATATCCATCCCCCTATACGGTAGTGCCACGCGAAAGCAATCCCCAGTCCCATTCCCTCCATCCCATCCCCCCCACACTGCACGAGTACCCCTCCAAAACCTTCCCTCAACCGCCTCACTACGTATCTGGTTTTCTCTCCAGATGGTGTGCCAAAGGAGTAGGTGCTGTGGCCGTGACCTTTATGCTTGTACTGGGCTGGCATGCTGGGCAGGCTGTGATGTAAAAAGAACCATCACAGGTCAAGAGTTGCAGCCTGTAAATAGCATCTCAAGAAGGGTTAGTGCCTTCCTGATACGGTATAAGATGAGCCTTCGGGGCATGTCGGATCTCATTAACTGGTATACGAAACTCCGCTAACTTGTCAAACTGAGCCTGTCCTGGGCCGACAGAGGCAGCGAATCCTAAGGGTTTTCACGGTATATTGGTAAGAGTGCTCAATGCACACCCCGAATCGGTCTGTAACTTGTGACATGACCCCATGTCTGGCCTATGTCTCACAACTATCCTTTCCATGTCCGCAAGCATCCAGGGTGGATGACACCGGTACCTAGAAAAAAAGGCTGCAGAGCCACAGCTCTCACGCAGAGATCAGACGAACATGCCCACCACGCACAAAACATGGCTACGACGCTTTACGGGTACAGTAAATACAAAGACAAAAACGGGTCCCATAGCAAAAGCAACACCAAATCAAACCCACAACGTACTTTACCAAACGCAAAGGAGGGTATGATCTATGGAGCAATGTCGTCAATGAACTGCCTTACAAGCCCCTGCAAGTCTTTCGCAGCGGCAGCTCCGGCTTCGAGAACCTCCTCATGATTAGCTGCTCCGGCCTCCAAAATGCCCTTCAATCCTCCCTCACCCATTTCCGCAACAAGTAAAGAGTCACCCCTTGGGCCAGGCTCGAGAACAGAACAATTTGTAACCAGACTCATGGCCAGAACTCTTATTCCGCAATGTCTCGCAACAATAGTTTCAGGAACGGTAGACATTCCCACAACATCTGCTCCGAGGGCCCGTAAAAAGCGGCATTCTGCACGGGTCTCGAAACTACTCCTGTCAACTATCGAAACGCAAACACAGATAACAATGGTACCGGAATTTCTACCTTGGCCCGGAAACGAATACATAGACACCTTCGTGAAGTTTCCGCTTTTGAGATGTTAACTGCAGCTTCTTGTAGCTGAGGTGGATCTGTTTCCTCAGTGGCAGATCATAGGCTTCGGACAATGCTGGAAACCTAGTGCCAAATTCCTCCTCGTTAGGTCCTCGGAGGGGGTGTTGGCCGGCGAGCCCAGGGAGGTTAATGTGCTAGACAAGCAAAAATTAGTATCACCTATCATACCCAAAAGAATAGGATAATATCATATCATACGTCATTCAAAACCACAATATCCCCCACGGAGAACTCAGCATTGAGCCCACCAGCAGCATTCGTAACAATGATAGTATGAATTCCAAGTAACCTCATAACCCTCGTAGGAAAGGTAACCTTCTGTATCGAGTGACCTTCAAAATAGCTACATCCCGCCAAAACAGTTAATTAACCCTCTCTGGAACCTCCATCAAACAAAAGAATCAAGAAGCTCATACTGCACCCTCCCCACCATCACCACAACCGGAGTCTTCCTAACTCCCAAAAACCCAAACACAAACTTACCCGCATGGCCGACGACTAAACTCCCGATTAGTAACGCACGAAACCTCTGCAGGGGGCGAGGCTGACCAGTAGAATGTGGGAAATTCGGAATGTCCCTATACGAGAGCTCAAACAGCAACTCCCGGTCCAGTATCCCGGTCAAACCCCCAAGCCCAGATCCGCAGATGATGCCCACATGGGGTTTCTTCAATTGCTCCGGGAGGAGGCCACGGACATGATTTGCAGACTCGGCCGCTTGGGCGTAGATTGATTCCGACATGGCGGGTACTTTGAATTTATTGTGATAGGGTTGTGAAGGTAATTGAGTTTCAGTAAGGTAAAACACAGGGATGTGCAGTGGAATTTGGATGTGGACTAAGTCAGATTAGGAAATTCGAGTGATAACGGGAGAGTATTTTTTTGGTGGCGGCAGAAAGTTAGGACCAGTGAGACAAGCACTTTCGCTGCCTTTCCTCGAACAATACGCTGGGCGAGTGTGTCTGTGGTACCGGCCACCAAATACCCTTACTTGTACTGTACTAGTACACCCGAGCACTCGAGCACAGTCGATGCACTTAGGGTCGCTAAAAGCAGAGAATCTGTGGTTTCCGAAAGGCCACTCTGGTGGTTGGTTGGGTCGACTTTACAGATGCTGACTTAAGCGGGATGAGATATCATATCGTGGCCGGGACGACTGAAGCGAGAACGGGGCGATTCCCTTTCGCAAGGGAATTATCTATACGAGTACGAGTACCCGTAGTTTCCCCAGATTTGGAAAATTCCCGCACCTTGCCAGCGATAAAACTGCACACGCACACGCACACGCACAGACAAGCCAACAGCACCACGAATTCGATCCAACAGGTCGATCCCGATATAGTATGCCCGTTAGAGCGGTGTTCTAGATAGGAATAAAGTTGATAAGATATAGTACGATTGATCCCCTCAAAGGAAAAAAAAATGTACTATCCGATACCATGAATTCGCCCATATCCGCCCCCTCCTCACAAGAACAAGTATGTAGACTTATCATAATACAGTACGAGTATGATATGAGGCAAGGGATTTTGCACTTGTATCACAGGGGCTCAAAAACCCCCGGATGTGATACTGGCATATCAACTGTTATCAAAATACCGTATAAACTTGAGTTATCCACTACCTCCGCCAACCCCATAATCTCCGTGTTCAGAAACGAAAACCCTCAAGAAGGATCAGTGTTTCCTCACACGGTAAAGGTTGAGCCTGCTGACTGTGTTGGACCTCATTAACAGGTATTCGCAATTATATTAACCTTTTGGACTAGACCTATCGTGACCAGATTCTGGAGGTTTGACGGTTATAGTGGATACGGTATGATAGCTCGAGTTTTTACGGTATTATTGCTTATCAGGAGCGTGTGCGAGTACAAGTACTTGTGTATAGGACCTAAATTAAAAAGCTCCTGAAAATACCGCAGCTTACCCCAACTCTATCCACATTCTCCAAATAAAGTAATCACGCTTATATCATACATGTACAAGTACTCGCACAACAGGTCGTTCCAATAACTTTTACCCCTACCGGTGGCGGAAGGGGGGGGGGGGTTCGCTGGATCTCCCAGGGGGATGTCGACCGGACTGCGTCTCAGATTGGAAATACAGGTATGCTCTGTTACCCACTCGTTATACCGAAGGATAGGAAGGATACTTTTGAAGTTGACTTGGATCGGTACGGTGTAACGTCGCTTACACAGTAAGGAAGAGAGAGGGGTTAATCTAACCTGATTTGGATAAAGAAAAAAATCGTGGCAATTGGGGAGGGTGTGGTTGCACATTGCTACGGGTCGTGCCTGTCCAACTTAGGGTCTGTTTAGACACAAACGGTTCCGTTCCATTCTCCCATACGAGTACAATATGATACAAATGACACTTTCCCTCATTTTCATGGTAGAAACGGTGGCCAAAGGGAACGGTTCCCTTTTTGTCAAACGGGCTCTAAAAAAAAGAAAGGAAAAAAAAAAAAAGGAAAAATCATATTATGATAGCGCCTATTTTGCGCAGAAAGCCTGCACGCCAAGCCATATACACCATCCAGGGATTTCAGCTGACTAAAATGACCCTGCAACTGCCAAAATTGTCCTATCAAATCGCCATAGCCCACACCGCTCGCAATCAGCAAGGACCCGGGGGTTGTACCACCTCTCGCTTCTGGAAGCACTGTGGCTGTGTACTCTACAGTAACGGTTCGGCACAAGTGCTGAAGAGTATCATACCTTACGGTACTATACTCGACCGGTACCGTGTTCGTAATTCCGTTTTTTTTTTTTTTTCTTTTCCCTCCATCAGACCGCTATCGTCTAATTCCACAATAGACTATCATACCGTGCAAGTGCCAGGGATAAAGTTTTTTTTTTCCACAGTTAATTTAGGTTATCCCGCAAAATAACCCCTGTCTTGTACTCGTACGAGTACTGTACTTGTATTGTAGGAAAACATCTCCCCTGGCACTTGTGCTATAATATAGTACTCGTATTAGGCAACAAGGTACGGGTACGAGTACGGTGCCCGATAACAAGGATTCACAAAAATAACAAATTCACCACCCCTTATATCGGATACTCGTACTGTGCTTGTAAGTGCTAGCACTTCTTGTCTGTCAATCACAAAGGTTGGGCCAACGCCGGGTATACTAAGGCATGACCACCACCACTCGTAAGGACGAGTACCCGTAGACTACATGGTCCGTGAATCACGTAAAAGCACAGTTCAAGCACAGCAGTATTAGTGCCCCTCACGACCTTCATAGAGCCATAGACTCTACTAGTGGTAATATTCCATTCACTGACACAAAATTCCCATCCCCCTTCCTATGATAACACATCATACTGCCACCTACTAGATTCCCCC
>QFET01004542.1:0-11244 GCA_003316355.1 Tuber calosporum
CTGGCTAGCAGGAGACATCAGACTTGAGACAGATGCCTAGACAGTGAATACACTTGGTTAAACAGCGATCCTATTGCTCCCCTTCGCTCTATATACCATTCTATTGTACTCCCCTTGTCTTCGCCTCTCAGCAGGTCTCCCTTAGACACCAAAGCGATAGCAGGCTACCGCTTAGGCTCTATTGTATAACCGTTCACACAGGCTAGCGCCTGTTACACGTGTAGAAAGACGAGACATTCCTCGTAATCGGGTTGTTCTTTGGGGGTCCGTCAACCTTGAGATAGTTCCTCACTACTTCCATTAGTTCCTTGGAGGCGGGGTCAGGGCCTTGGTCTTCCTTGCCCTCCGGGCTCAGTGTTGATGGCCCTGATGAGCCTTCCTCTAGCTTAATGTCCATTTCCACATCACGAGATGCCATGGCGTGACTTGGAAATGCGTTGGGATCGTTTTTGGGTTCATGTAACGTGACGTATCTGATATTGCCACTTTTCAGGGTGGGTTTTTCTAGCACTTTCCCGAGGTGTTGAAAAAAGTGCAAATTTCAACTTTGTGGAAAGAGCGCGGGAGGGAGCATGTACTTGGACGATGCTCTTTTTCGAATTCTATAATTCCCGGTTTTCTATAAGAGTTTGTAAAGTAGTCTTGGGTCTAGCAGATCCTGCAGTTGTGGTAGAGGTAGATTTATTATAGTGGTATGATACTACGGTACGGTAATCCTCTCGTCGGTAGTGGTCTGTACGAAGTAGAACTTCCGCACAGCGCCCTTCACCTTGGGCCATATTCCCTACTGCACTTTCGTGTGTGTGGCCTTCGTCTCTGGGTCTATCCCCTGGCGTTGCTCCGATCGTGGGTGGTATTCTTTACGCTCCTAATCGATTTTCACCCCACCCCGTTCTCGCAGCTCCTAGCGTTTGTTCGTGAGATGTTTGTAACCCACGTATGATACCGGTAATTTAATGTCTGCCTTTGGCACAGATTCCATGTCGTAGGTATATGTATTTTCTTCGTTATTACTAGAGTCGGTAGAGGAAGCGGGGTATGTGCGAAGGCATAGAGATATGAGTGGCGATACGGTATATGGAGGCATCGAGATGGCTTTTATCGTGTTTTTATAATAATATGCTCTTGTCTCCACCAATTGCATATCCGGAATGAGAGGAAAAAAAAGGTAGCAAAGAGGTTTTGACCATAAATAACTATTCCTACACGGCGTCGAGGTCCGAGTCTCACTTTTGCCATTGCGACCAAAGGTGGACCTACCGGGGCCAGATTGTACTATCGTACTACATGGAGTCTTTGGCAGCGGATTTGGGGGATGTTGATAGATTCGAGATGGGGGTGGTGAAAAGTGATCGAAAAATCGCTGATTCCGTCAACCGCTTTCGTTCCGTTCACTTATTGTACCCTTCCACCCTTGTAACTTAAACTCCTGTTGTTCGCAGAGTCTTCTCGGTAAGCGGTAGTGGGAGTGGTCTTGGCAGCAGGGAAAGCATTCGTACTGGTAAGATACTTGAACTTTCCTCTCTTTCCGCGAAGACTTTGCGAATGGGAGTGAACTCTACAAGTACTATACTTGTACAGCACAACGCATGATCCAAAAGGACTGAAAAACAAAGGTTAGTGGGGAGATATGGGGCAGTTACGATAGGAGATAGCCCGCAATAAGGAGAATATGGGCTGGTGATACCAGAAATGTAGATTGAAGGAGTTGGTATCATACAAGTATCTTCGAGTATATATCAGTAGGCGGTTCAATCTATTCGTCAATGAAATAACCATCTCACAAAAGCCCTGATTCCTTCTTCTTTAGTCTCAGGTTAGCTTTATACAGCCTTACCAAAAAAAACAAAAAAAAAAAACAAAAAAAATCCATAGATTTAGAATAAGCAGACAAATACAGAGTGCAACTGCTCGAGGTTAATGGCGTCATGTAACACCCATACTTGTATGATACTTTTTTCCCACTGGTCCTGATTGATCCGCACTCCTAACACTTGTCTCACCGCGCAAACGTTTCCGCCCTTTTCTGCCAGTAGAGTACACGCTAGCGCGGATACATGTACGAGTACGAGTATTATGTCATATCTCTACCGAGACTCAGGATTATGAATTCCACGGGGCATCGGGAAAATGGCTCGGGCGAACCAGCCCTCATCCTGCGCTTCCTGGTTTTTACACTGTGCGAGTGAGGCGTCTGGTTCAGAGGTACCGTACCGTGGTATCATACAGGGGCGTGTATTTTCACTTGGTCTTGTTTTTTTCTATCATACCCGATCGCTATTGGGGAGTTCTCATTGTTTGGTTTTTAGATTCATGGCTTGGTCCGTTATGTGCTGTGCCCTCTCTTGATTGTCAGTATGTTAATCCTGTTCTACTGATCTTCTCACGTAGTATGCTGAATGTAGGACTGTCGGTTCCCAAAAACGATGATTGTAGCGCGCATGTACGGCTTACTGCTAAGGCCGTTACCAACCCCCAGGTCGTAAGACCGGTATAGAGGACATAGGAAGGAGGGCAGCAGTATGGTAGTAGTAGCAGCGGTACGACAATGTATGATATCATTGTTGGCCTGGATTTTGTCTAAGCCCCGGGTATAACTGCGGACTCACTTAAGATTTAGAGATGCTCGCTACTGAGGAGCGACTATAAGAGCCCAAAGGGATCTCGAAAAAAGTGTATTTTTCAGGTAGCTATCATACCCTAATAGGACACCCCTCGGCAGGAGACGGGTCAGTTCAATAGCAGATACGTTTCCCGCACAATGCCTCAATGTATATATATATCGGCTGGACTAGAAACATCCGAGCTGCAATCCCCACTCTACGCAAGGAGCTTTGTTATTTTTCCACCTTTTTATGGTGTTGTATCATAATTTTGCCAAATTAACCAAGTTATGCTCTCACTTTGGGGTATGTAATGGAAGTGCTCGGGAAAGCCTGAGTTCCCAATACTTCTTTACCTTCACTATCTTCACTAAACAGTACTTTAGTGTGATACCCGTTGGGCCTGTGGACAATAGATGCAATGGCCACTCTACAGCCTCCTATTGCCTCCTATGGCAGGCAGCACATTCGGACCCTCTCTTTCTCCACTGGTACTCTGTCTCTATTTCTTTCTGGAAAGTAATCTTATCATGTAATTGGACAGAGCCTCAACAGATGGGCCCTAAGGAATTGGTTCCGGAATCAGAGTACGGAGGGAATATATATACGGTATCATACACATTGGCGATTTTACTTGGCTGCGGCAGCGAGCCAAGTAGTGCTAAGCTTGGTGAGCTCTCACCTACTCTACTAGTACTTGTACTAGTACTCGTAGTGGATGTCAGCAGTTCGACAACTCCCGCATGTTACTACCTTAGTTTCAGCTGTCATATTATCATGGTACGTAGTACATTCTCCTACTGGGTTTTCTCTTTTTCGGTTGAAATTCAATCTCGGCCTTCCTCACAAACGTTCACGCCTCTTGGCTTTTGCTTTTTTGAAGGTCTTTGTTATGGTGTAAAAAGATGAGGAAAGAAGGCTAACAAAGAAAATGTCAAAGCGGGTTGATCAATTGATTGCCACAAAGATATTTACCCGCCAATCATTTCCCATACCTACCGTATGCCTACTGGGAAACTTTTAGAATCAGTGGTTAAGGACCTCCTTGAAAGGTGGGAGGGTGAACGGGTTGGCCATTTGAGCATATCGTCGTCTATCGCCTTCGAGATTCTGCGGTACCGCTCCCACAAGCCAAAGAGGGTATTGCCCGCTCCTTATTACGGAAGAGCCAGCCACCATCAAGTACTTCGCCTACTATCCTACAAGTACTATCCCTCCTCACTCGGTGCATTACAGATTCGAGGTGACCAAAGTGTTATTCTTGGATATCGGTTCAAGATTCCACCGAGCCTTCTTACAACTTTGACCGACGCCTCCGAGACCCTGGATTCCTATAATCCAGGCCTCTGGGCCAAGCGCCGTTATGCTGTTTGGGCGGATGACAGGAAGTATGAAGAGTCAGGAGCTTTCGCGTGATGGACAACGGGGCAGGGAAGGTTGAGGGGAAACCAGGGACTGTTTGACCACTGCAGTAATCAACTGCGGTTCCTCTACCCGGAACAGTACGGTATGTGAGAATGGTGGGAAGTGTTGTTAGGGATATGGCGAAGGCTGTAAGTGCGGATGGGAGAGAATCTGAGGTCACTCGGTGGGACTTGACATGGCGTTTGTCTGAACCAAGGGATAAGTTAGACTCTAGTGTGAGAGGCGCCCTGATCAGAATTGGATGGACGATGAACGGCTGCTTAATTGTGTTGTACCGTTTGGGGGTGGGTTTCAAAGTGGAGAGCTGGTTTTGTGGCAGATGAAAACACGGATTTTGGGCTGGAAGTTGGTGATGGGCTTTTTTTTTCCCTTCTACGGGTCTCTCTGGTTGCTCATGAGATGGTGGAGATGATGACAGGGTTTAGCAACTGGATCGACGTACTTGTATGTACGAGTACTCGTGCGGGTAATTACAAATTGCTTACCAAACATCATCCAAAGAAGGTGCGTACTGCCGGTAAGAGAGGCAAGGGAGAAAATCGGGAGGGGAAGTTCAATCTTATATTCAATCAGGTATCATGGGAAGAAGCCAAGGTAACATGCTGCGGGCCTAAAGAGAGAAAAGGGTGAGGGATGGGTAGGTTAATATTGGAAATGCAAGTGCTTCTAGTGCTATCATAGCAGGTTATATTCGTGCTTCTATAAGTGTTGTTGATAGAGTCACCCTGCTATCCCGAATCTCGATAATGCGGATACCCCGCTGTCCCACACGAATCTCCGTGAGTTCTCAACCTCTTGATACTGCACCAATCCCTGACCTATTGTCCCGGATGACCCACTCTGCCGGACAGATCCTTTGGATTTTGGCCATCCAGGATAAAGGGGTGCGACAGTCCTTTGAACTTGAAATACAGTACATGGTGTGCCAATAGGAGGTAGTGCAGTATCCGTGATGCTTAGTCAAGGAATATAGGGGCTATACGGTAGTGTTTCTAATAGTCCAGTAAGAGCCCATTACAAGCTGTAGCTAGTATTGCTGTGTTGCTCATCATGTTCGAGGAGACAGATGAGAAAGTACCGTGTGTGGGGAGGTGGCAGGATGTTTGGGCGCTAGTCCATGATCCCGTATGTTTTCGCGACATTCCACTACAGAGTAAAACTTGACTTTTTCAAGTAGGGGAAGCGAATGTTGTCTGTTTTAATTTCCATAAGTTCACCGAGGTTCTGACTTCAGAGTCGGGAAAATATGGCGATGGGATGGTCTCTCCTGGTGTTGAGTCATTCCCAAAGAGGGGGCCGGCAAAGAAGTGGTGGTGGAGCCTTGGGTCGGTTAAGAAGAAGAAATATAGGGTAAGTTATACTATTCTCGAGCAAGCATCAAACCCGGGAATATTTTTTCGCAGTTAATTTAAATTAACCTACGAAGTGACCCCTATCTTGTACGGGAACATATTCCCGTGTATCAAACTTTTATATTATTATATTTGTGGTATGATATTATATAATAACAATGAGACAGGATTCTGGCTTTTTGTCAGATCAAGGGGAACTGAATTGTTTCTTTCGCTAACGGGTGCTATTTCTAGGAGTACGAGTACAGTACAGTGCCGGCGCTCGTAGTATGTGGTATGATATATTCTATGGTAGGATCTTCTGTCCAAGTTGGAGCCTCAGTGAACGGCATAGTAGATTACCGGGACAGCGCCAAGGCTTAGAATTGCTGTCTGTTTCTTGCCCTACTGCGCTGGCGTATCATGAGTAAGGACCATAAATAGGCTCATGATCTGTGTCCTTTTACCTTTTTGCCTCCTTGCACTCCTGGCATAAGGTACAAGTATGTATGGCACGCTTCTTGCACGACCGAATAGATAAATAAAAAAGGAAATAAATAAAACTGGTTGCACACGAGTGAGAAAGTCAACCCACGGTACTTATTATATTAGTCACTTGCTAAGGCCCTGGAGTAAGAAGCGATGGGGCAAGTTACAGTTGCTTGTAGGGTGCAGTCAAGTTCAGCTCTTATCGTATGCGGCTTAGCTTGGCAGCACCCGAAACCCACCCCAGTTGTGGTTTCGAATTTGTGGTTGTCGGATGGATGGATGATCATTGCGCTTTCGCAGGGTGCCAAGGCTGGTACAGAGGGTACGCATTGAGTATGTAAATTTAGTATCATATCCATCACCCGTGAATTGGGGCAGGGGGTGATGGCTTTCCACCCCCTCTTTAACCACCACCACCACCACCACCATCGGGGATTTTTTAAGTGAGGGAGAGCAAAAGGCATAAGGGAGGAGCAGGGAAAGAGAAAAAAGAAGAAGAAAAACTTCTGATTGACCTAGGAGTAGGGGTTTCTTTTTCTTATTTTTCTTACTCCCGTTTAGCCACGCTTTCACTATACAGTTCCCGTGGGTAAGTTTTGTCTGAATTTACCTTGGAGAAGTTTGGGATATTTGTTGCTGTGTGTCTTGGCGCAGCAGGTTCGTCTCAGCCCCGGGGGATCAGGGTGTTGCACTGGTACAGTACCGGTACGGCACTCTTGACTTGGAGACGAGGTTTCTTCTTTTCTTTCCCTTTCTTTCCTTTTCCTCCCCTTCCTTGCCTGAACCTTCATTGCCTTCCATTCATTCATTCATTCATTCATTCGCTCGTTCGTTCCTTCATTCCTTCATTCCTTCATCCTTCCTCCCACCTTCTCTTCTACTGACTGAAGTGCAGTGTCGGGGAGGGACCCGGGATTTAGGTTGCCCCTGCTGAGCTTTTTCCCCATTCAACACAACTTGTTCACCTACCCCGCCGACACTTTTTTCTTTTTTTTTCTTTCCTATTTGCCCCCACCACCACCGTCTCCCCATTTTTGCATTCTCCCGTCATGCCTCGACTTAATATTCTCCGTCATCACCGCCGCACGGCTTCGAGCCAGGGGAATACTTCAGCCGTACCACCTCCTTCAAAGTCCCCCTTATCCATACCTTCCACTTCCTCCACCAATTTAGCATCGCCGCATCCACCACCTCCACGGACCTCACCGCCCAGCGTTCCCCCACTCGATGCTCTCCCTCCCGTAAATAGTGGTTCGCCAGGACTTGGTTCGCCAGTGCAATGGCTCGCGGAGGGTACCGCTAATTCGTCCCGACTAGGCGCTTCCAATTCATTGCACGTGCTGGAGCCGCCGACGGCCACGACAAAGGCAACGGTATCTGCTCCTCCACTACCCCCACCATCTCCACCACCTCGCCCACGTTCGCGCACCTCGAAACCGTTATCGGCAAAACCCACGCCCAGCGCAAAGCCGTCGACCTTATCGCAGCAGGTCAAGGCTGCGAACGCCGCTCTAGCAGCTCAGCCTTCCTCCCTCGCTCCTCCCGCCGACGTCTCAAGTTCTCATCACAATCACGGTAGCAATAGTAGTGGTAATAATGCTGCCAATCAGGGCGGCGGCGGCGGCGGCGGCGGATACCCTGCCTCAACGGTGATTGCATCCTCGTATCGGAGAAATACAAAACTCACCCTCCTAAACCCCATGTCGTTGCTCATGCGAAGGCGCTCCTCGCAAGCTAGTGGCGACAATGCAAAAACCCGGGGTTCGAAGGATCTCCCGGACGACTTCGACCCCGGGATTATTTACGGTACTCGACATCCCGATTGGTCGAACCCGCCAAAGAGGGGCCAGAACGATGCTGTTCGCCCGCCGGTCAATGGGAGGTCGATATCGCCGTTGCCACCGGTTAGCCCGTTGATGGATCCGAATAATAAGCTGCTGAAAGTGGAGCTTGTCGCGGATGATGCGGGGAGCAGTAGGATCAACGAGCGGTTGGCCGAGTTGGAGAGGCAGAGGACGCCGGTTTTTAGGGAGCACTTCGATGACGGGGTTGGGCAGGAGCGGGGGTCTATGGAGGTGGGGAGGAAGGTTGGGGAGGTAGAGCTTACACCTGCTAAACTGGTTATGCCGTCTGGGATTGCGCTGGAACCACTCAGGGTCCCAACCACTAACCCTCCGCCAATGAGCGATTTGGATAAGTCTGGGGCAGTTGAGGGTGGGATATTGCCTCCTTCTGCCGATCCGACGACACAGATTAGTAGGGCGTCTTCAGTTGTGTCCTCGAATGAAGGAGACCTCGACGATGGGAAACCTCGGGGTGTTACTCTTGTCGATCATCCGCTGTCTCTGCCGCGCCACTTGATGACCAATTCTTCTAGATTCAGCTTTGAGGCGAGTAGCGCTGCCGAGTCGAATAAAGATGAACCGGAGGATCCATATAACGATGATGATGATGATGATGATGGTGGCCGGGACGGTGAAGGTGATGAGTTGAGCCTGGAATTGGATTTCGGAGGTGATGATGACAATGAAGGGTTTTCCCGGGCAAATGAGGGGTTGTTCATGGTGCCGGATGACGGCGTATATGGTGATGAGGACTATATAGAGGATGAGGGGGGTGTCCCGCTAGCGTTGAGGATTGACCCGGGCCATGAGATTGGCATTGCATTGTCGAAGGATTCGCCGATCGATGTTAATACTCCGATAGCACCATTGAATTTGGTGGGGATGTCACAAGGCCTTCCTGCTATGGATCCGGAGCCCGTTGTGATTCAACCTGAGCAACAATCGCTGGTTCAGCGACTGGGTAATCCTCGGGGGTTGGACCTGAGCAGTGACTCGGATTTTGATGAACTTGAACAAGGGGATGGAATGGCAGGCTACGAGGACGACGACGACGATTTGTATTTTGATGACGGGGTTATCCTCGATGATCCTACCGTTCCGGGTTCCTTGAGTAATCCTGATCAGGAAGAGGGAGCAGAAGAGCCAATAAACAAGGAGCAGCGCGATTCTTTCCCCTCAACACTCGGCGTCTCCTCAGGTGGTGCCATGCAAGTCGAAGATGGTAGTCTCGACAGCCTCGCAAACGACAGTAACGACGGCACAGCAGGTACCGGTGGTGGCAGTGGCTACGGAAACAAGAGTTTTCCACCGTTCCTAAACCCCATTGGCGGCGGTTTGGGGTGCACCCAACAACAGGCCCAATTCTACGCTCCGGATGGGACCGTGCTTGACGGGCACACCGGTCTGCCGCTCGCGCTGTCAACACTCACCCAGCAGCTGTACCAATACCAACAACAGCAACAGCGTGAAGCCGAAGCCGCGGCTGCGAATGAGATCAACAGCCCGGGCGCCCTCAGTGGTATCGGCGCTGGGTACGAGAGCGACTACGCAGCGGACTGGGGTTCACAGAGCGGGTACTACTCCATTGATGACGACGAGTACGAGCCGGAAGACGCAGATGACAGCATGGTAGCCGAAGCAAATGCGGAAGCCCTAGCCTACGACACAGAATTCTACGGCCAGGAGTTCGGCTTCTACCCCATGTCCTCCGCCCCAGGACTCCTCCCTACTGGGGACGACGAGGACAACGTTTTCGCCGGAGGCTACTTTGGCCGACCGCCAGAGCTCGCGTCGAGGCCTATCATACGAAGGCCTAGCTTAACACCGATTAGCGAGCGCAGCGAGAGTAGCTATCGCAACAGCCTGGTATTCCCAATCTCCTCTAGTCGCCCGTTATCAGCTACCGCCCCCACAGGCGAAGACCTCGGTAGCCTGATCAATAGTAGCAATAGTGGTGGCGCGGAGATTACGCTGGAGCAGTTAATGCGCCTGAGGAGGAATGCCTGGGGCGGGAGTAACGGGAGTCTGAGAAGTTCACGGGGGAGCGGAGCACATAGCCCTGTTCCTGCGAATAGTAGTTTGTTGGCGCAGGGTGCGATTTCCCCGACGCCGCAATTGCCACCGCCACCACCCGGTTTGGCCGGCGGTGGCGGAGGGGTGGGTGCACCCCCAGGCCTCTCTCATGCCGGAAAAAACGCAATGTTACCAACAAAAGCTAGTTTCGAAGACGTGGGGCTGCCACCGCTCAGCGAGACCGCTACTAGAGGAAGTGGGAGTGGGGATGGGAGGAGCACTGCGGATAGTAGCTATGCCAGTGCTATTGGCTCACCAATTGGAGATCGTGACGTTCTGAACGCAGGAGATGGGAATGGGAATGGGGGTAAGGAGGGGTGGGTGCTTTCTGGTGCTGCTCTTGCTTCTTCTTCTAGGTAGTTGTGTGGATTTTGGTGTGAAAGGCGGGGTGGAGTGGAGGGGTGTACAGGGAGTGTTGGAATAAATTCCTTTTTTCTTCTCTTTTCTTTTCTTTCTTTTTTCTATGGGGGCAAAGTACTGGGATCTGGTTGTTGTTACAATCTTTTATTTATTTACATTGATATTATATATATATATATATATAGCCTTTGGGCCCACAAAGCTTCGATTCAGTTGGCTTCGATTCTGGGTGATATCTTCGGGTGCGGGGGGGGGGGGGTATGATAACATCTCCCTTCCTTCCTCTCTCTCTTTAGCATCATATTTTAGCAGTATCAGTACAAGTACTTATCAAGTTCCGTTCATCCTCCCCTCCTTCGTTCCTCGGCACGGGCACACAACACACTCCCACTGACGTATCTGGTACTACCTGTACCCTCCATTTAGCATTTGAACAACACAGTACATTACTGTTCCGTATTATAAAAAATAATTGAACCATACCGTGAACCATACCGTAACCCACAATTGCACGTGTGCGGCCGATAGATGTATCCGTCACTTGAAGTTTGATAAGTAAAAATAGCATAATATTGTAATTAATGATATATATTGTGAATAGTGTATGACTGTGATGCCGATATCATCTAACCCTAACCCTAAGAAAGAGAGATGGCTTCCGCACAGGTTCCGACCCCAGGACATCCACGGGTGAGACTTTTCTTGGAGGTTTAGAGATGACGCCATTCCTCACACCTAACTGGTTGCAACAAGCTGCCTTTGCTTACAGGTATCAGATTTCAGGTGACGGATATCTACAGTTTCGGCCGGACTCGTAGAATAACACAGCACTGAATCAATGAATGAGTGAATGGAAAAAACACAAGTGTATCTGGTAACTATAAATTTGATGCCCGGAGTAATGATGTTTTTATTTATTTCCCGGTCATAGAGAGTGGTAAGTAGAAGTAAGTGCAGTAATGTGCTCATGTCTGTAAGGTCCACAACTGCATTGGCAAGCACCCATCGTAGGGGCAAGTGGGGGATGTAAATACTGGCAAAATGAGCGTTTTCCACGTACCGTTAGACCATGTGAGGGCTCAGCGAGGCGGCACCCTCAACGAGGCTTGGCGCAGCTTG
>QFET01004546.1:0-13205 GCA_003316355.1 Tuber calosporum
CAGGCTACCGCTTAGGCTCTATTGTATATCCGTTCACACAGGCTAGCGCCTGTTACACTGTGGAAGCCGTTTCAAGACTACGATACTGAAGAAGAAGGAACCTCCAGTTCTTTCAGCTTTACCTCCCCCTCCTTCACCTCATCTCTTTGGAGATTAGGAAAACATGCTGAGTCTTAATAGAACGAGATGGCATGACAATTGACGGTCGACACAGACCAAGCCATGTCTGACATAAAAGAAGTTTCTCTGGTTGGAAGCGTCCATGCACCTGGACGCTCCAGGTCACCTTTGGCACTTCACCACCTGTCACAGCCAAGTGGAGTCAGAAAGTCAGCCCCAGGAACTCGATCAAGCACTCCCTGTACCCCCGACGCCAGAAATCCAGCTATGGAAAGATTAGCAGAACACATAGGCCAGGTAATGAGCTGCTTCAACTGTACCCTCCAGGAATCAGTTGATGTGCAACATCTGGCCTATCGTGAACTATCTGGTCAAGCTCAGGATCAGGCAACTCAACTCCAGCACCATGCTCAACAGATAACCCGTGGGGAACAAATTATTGGCGAAGAGTTGAAGCAAGATGACTTAGGGCTTGAAATGTTAACTACTGAAACCGCCGCACTTCAAGATACAACCACCAAACGGCTGGAGGCAAAATTGCGTGTGCAGGAAGAACGGGCTGCACACCATGAAGTGGTAAGTACCCAACTTCATGCTAACATTGGGACAACAGGACAAGAGTTGCTGGATCGAGACCGCCAGCTAGAACAGGCGTTGGCGAAACAAAAGGCAGAACTCCTTCAAATACAAGTAGCTGCACAAAAAGAACATGAGAGAACCGGAGAGGAGTTACGAGGACTTCACCAGCGCCTCCAACAGGAGTGGGCAGAAAGGGAGGCCTATGTGGTCAGGCAGAATGCCGCATCAGAGTAACTAAATCGAATGTTGACTCGAATGAATGAAACTTTGGTGCACCTACAAGTTGCGAGAAACCCACCAAGTGTGTGGGAAACAGTGGCACCACAGCCGGTGGAATATCCGGGATTGGAAAAACGAACCACGGCCGATAGTGGAGAAGAGTCCCGGTTCATTCCCCGTAGAGATAAGGGAAAGGCTGTGAATAGTGGGGATGGAAACGGAAATGGCGGAAAAGAGCCACCACCGCCCCCTCCAACGAAACCACCCAACCCGGGAGATGATAAACCTGGGTCTGAAGACAGAGGTAGCCCCTCACGACGAGACGGTAAGCCATCACGAAGACCCTTACCTGGCCGTAAGTTAGAATCTGAAGCGGACGCATGGGTTGACCGACTATGGCAACTCTTGTCAAGGACCAACCGCCAGCAAGCGGATCCACCATTCAAGTTTGAGAATAAGCCTACTCAGGATATGCGAGTATGGTTATTAAATTGCGTGGACTACTTTGGGAGAAACCCATGTCAATAGGAAAATGATGAAGAAGGCATCAAGTATACGTTAGGAAGAATGGAAGGAACCGAGGTAGCCCCTTTCTCGATAACCTATCGGAAGAAAATGACCGGGGACCTCGGATTCCCAAAATAATAGGGTTATGATTTCTGGATCACTTTCCGAGCCGAAGTTACAGCACGATTCTCAGTACTGCATAAGGCACAAAAAGCCTTAGCCGAGATAGAGAAGGTCCGGTTAACAGGTGATATAGAGAAGTATCTCCTCACTATGGAAACCTACAACATCGAGGCGGAAGTATCTGGTATTGCTTGGAGAACTATAATTCAGCGGCAACTTCCTATTGAAGCCATGGGTACGATATCACATGAGAATCACGACTTGGATAGCGAATGGATAAAGGCAGTCCGCATGGTTCCCAAAGCGGAAGAATCGTTCAAGGAACAACAAGGGCTATTCAGAAAAAACGACCCAGGGAAAAGTGACTTCCAGAAAAGAAAACGAGAGGAGGAATCAAAATCCAGCAAGAACACAGCTGTAAATAAAAAACGGAAAACCTATACGGCAGCTGAAAAGGCTTTCTACAAATTGAAAAAACAAGTGGTAAAAGGGAAAAAAGCCCCCGCTCAAGGAAAGGTTGAGCATACAAATTGGATTGATGCTTATAAAGGAATCCCTAAGGACAAAATTGAAGAACGAAAGAAAGCCAACCAATGCACCCGTTGCACATTGGCCAACCATACTTGGAAGTTCTGCAGGAAACAGGCCCAAGTATCAGTTATAGGACAGAAAAGGGGAAATTTCAAACCCCAATATCGACGACCCCAGATAAAAAAGGGCCAACTAGAACCCACGACCAGGGTTAACCAAGTCAACCAGCCCAGGATTTGGGAACTGTGCAACATGGATGAAACCTTAAAAAGGTTTTCAGGCACCGGCAGCGACGGCGACTGGGTACTCGGTTATGGACCCCTTACCGAAACCGAAATCAACAAGGGGGCTCGACCTCTGCAAGGTCCTACTAGCAGGTTGTCCGGCCGCTTAGTTGGTATCATTCAACATTCGTTGCAGAAGGCCACAGGTTCGATTCCAGCGGGCGGCAGTATTTATCTAGCAAGATAATATTTGATCAGCCTAATCGAAAATCTACCAGACAAGACTATGGCTGTCAAATCTACTTGCTGGGCTGCTAATGGGTAATGTCCTGACGTAAGGGTCCAGGTAGCGGGCTTTTCATAGCAATTCCTGCCTGGAAGGAAACCCAGATGTCTTATGGTTCCTAAAAGTCTAACGGCTAAGGAGAACATGGACCAGAAATAAAAAAGGAGGAAACGAGGCGATGCGTGAAGAATCCCCGGAGCCCAAATACACTGATATAGTCGAAAGGATACGAGTGCGGCTCCAGTGAAGACAAAAGCGTGGGATGAGAAGGGGAAATGGCAGGTGTATGGGAACCCTTCGGCAAGGGGTAAAGACCGCTAGTAGTGGGCTACCCAGTACACCAAAGACAGAGATTTTAGTTTGTCTGAGGAGGCTTCAATAGTCGAAACTGTGCGGGCATGGTTACAAACACCCTAAGTTACCACAACAACGAAAATGTCCCATAAAAGACCTGCACAGGCCCCTAGCGGCCCAAATAAAAGAAATAAAACAGGAGCACCTGCCCAGCCTTATTATTCTTGCCCAGAGGCCAGAGCAACCATTGAAGCAAATGGCGAACAGATCCAAATTTGCGTTCTATTGGACTCAGGGTCTAATATATTCCTAATTAACCAAGTGCGTGTTAATAAGCATCGCCTACCATACCACACACGCACAAATAGCTTGGACATTTACACCTTTGAAGGAACCACAGCAGCAAATGGGGGAAAACACTATATACATCCTATTCTCTTAGAGATCGGAAACAACGCACACCGATCTCACATCTCTTGCGAAATTGCCAATGCTGGCAAATATGACCTTATCATCCCATTTGGATGGTGGCATACAGAACATCCCATAAGGAACATCGAGGATGCGCAAAAATGGACATTTAAAGACGAGAAATGCCAAAGTCATGTTAATGATGATGGCATAGACTAGACATTTGTATAGGACGAGACCGTGGCATACGATCCAGAAGCACGATACATTGTAAGAATCGAAATAGCACCCACTCCAGAGTCAAAAGAGATTCTGCAAATACCTCAGGAATATCATGATTTCAAGAGGGTTTTTGCACCAGAAACGGCAGAGAAACTAGCCGGAAGAAGAACGTTTGACCATGCCATTGACTTGATACCTGGCGCGGTACCGCCATGGGGCCCGATATATCCTATGTCAGTCCACCAACTGGATTTGCTTAGCAAATACCTGCAGAAAATGCAGGATCAAGGGAAAATCGTGGAAAGCAAATCTCCTGCTGGGGCTCCAATTTTATTTCTCCCTAAACCGGACGGTTCAATGAGGCTATGTGTGGACTACCGACAGTTAAATAAGCTAACAGTGACTAACAAATACCCGCTACCCCTAACGAGCGAGCTCCGCGACCGGGTGGCTGGGGCCCAAATATTCACTAAGCTCGTCTTGAAAGATGGCTATTACCTCCTAAGGATAAAGGAAGGCGATGAGTGGAAAACTGAATTCCGGATACGATACGGCCACTTTGAATACAAAGTAATGCCATTCGGGCTGATAAACGCGCCGGCCACATTCCAGGCCATGATGAATAAAATTCTACATGAATTTTTAGATCATATAGTGGTGGTCTACCTAGACAATATCCTAATTTACTCCAAGACAGAGAAAGAACACATCGACTTGGTCAATAAAGTACTCTCTCGCTTGGAAGAATATGATCTAGCGGTTTCAACCACCAAGTCAGTTTTTGATGTCGATACAGTAGAATTTTTGGGGTATATTGTGGCAATTGATGGAGTCACTATGAGTGAAAGAAAGGTCGAAAGCATAAAAAATTGGAAGGCACCAAGGTCGGTCAAGGAGGTGCAAATATTCATTGGCTTTGCCAATTTTTACCCATGTTTCATTAAGGATTTTTCTAAAATCTGCAAACCAATAACCGAAACGTTGAAGGGCGGCCCCAGAAAATTCAGCTATGGGCCGGAACAAGACGGGGCGTTTGAAGGACTTAAGAAAAGATTCATCTCCGCCCCTATACTCTGTCATTTCTACCCTAACAGAGAAATAATTGTGGAAACAGATGCTAGCGATTTTGCGCTAGGCTGTGTCCTCTCACAGTTTAAGGACAAAAAGCTACATCTAGTGACTTTCCACTCACGGAAGCTGAGCCCAGCTGAGCGAAATTATTAGATCCATGATAAGGAACTGTTGGCGATTCTGGAAGCATTTAAAGAGTGGAAACAGTACCTGGTTGGAACAGAAAACCAGTGACTGTCTATACTGATCACCAGAACCTACAAAACTTCCTTACAACTAAAGTATGGAATTCATGGCAAATAAGATGGGCTCAGCAACTAGTGAACTACAATTTCAAAATTGTCTACCAACCGGGAAAACGAGGCGGAAAGCCAGATGGACTAAGCCGACGGCCGTAGTACCGTCCTGAGGAGGGAGCTGCACATAGCGAACAGTCAATACTCAAGCCTTCTCACTTCCAAATCGCACTTTTTGCACTTAAATCAGTCTGAAAGGGAGGAAAGAATAATTGGCACAGAGTCGACTGATTTCTTGCGAATAAAATTGCTAACTCCAAAAGCACGAATGCCTACAAAAGGGTCCCGACTAGCAGCCGGACACGACCTGTGCGCACTAGAGGACTTTACAATTCTGGCCAAAGGACAAAGGTTGGTGGAAACTGGAATATCCATCGGATTACCAAAAGGAACATATGCACAGTTGGCACCACGCAGTGGAATGGCTGCCAAATTTGGGATGATCATTGGCGGAGGAGTAATCGACGCTGATTACACAGGAGAAGTCAAGGTTATCATAATGAACCATGGAAACCAAGATTGCCAGGTTCGCAAAGGGGACCGAATGGCACAAATGATCATTGAGAACATACACATGGCCGAGGCTATAGAAGTGGATGGACTAGCAGAAACTGCAAGGGGCAAAGGCGAATTTGGAAGCACAGATGTATCACCCAGACGATCAGCTGCAACAAAGTCCCAGGTAGTGGTTGCATACTTGCAAGCGGACCAGGCCGCAAATGAGTTTCTTGATGAAACAGACCATCAAGCAAGACAAGGCAATGGGATACTCCTAATGTCTAATGCTATAATGTCCAAGGTTGATATGAGGAAATATGACCAGACATTATTAAAAACCATCAAAGAGGCAGGCCAGAACGATCAAGACTGGCAGGAAAGCAAAGCGAGAATTGGAAACGTTAACCGATGAGGGCAAACCATTACCAAGTCACTGACAAGTAACTGAAGGACTGATATACTACAAGAAGCGCTTATACATTCCAGACAACGAACAGCTCAAGACAACGATAGCTAAAAGTTGCCACGACTCTAAAGTAGCTGAACACTTTGGACAGGAGAAGACTCTGGAAATTATTACCAGAGACTTTTACTGGAAAGGGCTGACAGCGTGGATAAATGACTACTTACGGTCATGCGATAAATGTCAACATAATAAATCCCCACGACATGTTCGGTTCGGTCTGCTGCAGCCTCTAGAAGTCCCGTTCGCAGCCTGGTCATCCATATCGACCGACTTCATCACACAACTACCTGAATCACAAGGAAGAACACAAATTATGGTAGTCGTGGATCTGTTTACAAAGATGGCTCACTTGATAGGTCTGGAAAGTAATGCAACAGCAAAAGAAGTTGCAAACGTATTCTTGAGGGAAGTATGGAAGCTTCATGGTCTGCCAGCAGAAATGATATCCGACATGGATGCAAAATTCTCTGGAGAATTCTGGGAATCCCTATGTAAAAGCCTAGGGATAAAACGAAAGATGTCAACAGCGTAACACCCCCAAACTGACGGACAAACTGAAAGGACCAACCAAGTGCTGGAAGGATACCTTAGGAATTTTGTCAATATTGATCAAACTGACTGGTACCAGTTGCTCCCATTAGCCGAGCATGCCTATAACAATTCAGTAACAAATGCTCATAGCATGTCACCCTTCTACGCAAACTATGGATTCCATCCACAAACAGAATGGATGAAGGAACAGGAAGCCCAGAATCCAGGCGCCCAGCTATATGCACACTGGATGCAAACAATACACCAAAAGGCCTGAGAAGCGCTGGAACAGACACGGGAAAATATGAGCAAATGTTACAACCGCAAGGCTAAGCAGCAACCAGACATCAAGGTCAGGGACCTGGTCATGTTAAATGCAAAAAACATACGCACCAAGCGACCCTCGAAGAAGCATAGCCCAAAGCTGTACGGCCCTTTTAAGGTATTGGAAAAAAGGGGAGAACGTGCCTACAAACTCGAAATATCACCAAGGTGGAAAATCCATCAGATATTTCATGTATCACTGTTGGAACCCTATCCAACATCCAATTGACCCGCAAGGGAACAACCTCCCCGCAAGCCAGAAGAAATCGATTCAGATTTTGAATGGGAAATCGACAGAATCGTGAAGAGTGAAATGATCTCTTATACACGGCGGGTGGGTGGTCGGAACCGACAGATGCGTGAGTTATGGTATTTTGTAAAGTGGACTGGGTGTACTGAAGATGAAAATACTTGGGAACAACCAGACCATTTAGAACATGCACAGGAATTGGTGGAGGCATTTCATAGGGAGAATCTGGATATGCCAAACCGGGCAGACGTTGAATGACAAGGAAAAGGTTTTCCTACCGTGGCCAAGCAAACTCGATAGGTTTTTCACCCTACCAAGTCGAGTTCAAAAAGGAGGAGTTTATTTTATTTTTTTATGTTTAATTTTGTGTTTTATTTTGGATAAAGGAAAAGCGAAAAGAGGGTAACACCTACAAATAGCGATCCGAGACGAACCCTCGGAGGAGGGAGCTCACGCCAGGTACATGTGTATGAGGTGCTGAATTCAGTACTGCATTCATACGAAAAATCCGCTGATAAACCTACTGATACTCCTCCGGCCCCGTTGTTGGGCCCACACGTCACCTGCGGCACCTACGGCAAAAACGCCCCCTCACCAAAAAGAAATCAATTGGCGCCCCCCTCATAACACCCCATAAGTTGTCGCCATCATGGTCTAAGGGTATAATGTCACGTGGTCTATCTTGAGGTCACGTGTTCAACTCCCCGGTCCAGCAGGGTTATTGGTCGAATGAGATATTTTCTACCAATCGGGTTTGCATCTTCAAACCTTCCTGCAAGACGATAACGATAACCCGACAGAGGTATTTTCGCATGACCCCCCTGAAGGGCCTTCCAGCAAGTAATAGCAAGTCGAACGGAAGAAATGGTGGGTCGCTTAAAGAGTTATAAGCGAATATATCCTTTGAGCCTGTCGGGTGACTGAGGTCGCCGACGCACGGCCACATGAGACTTGATCACCTCATATACGGATAAAGCACAAGTGCATATGTCCTGTAAATCCGTGGACTCACATTGGAGGATGCGACGCTATCATTCCAAAGAATGGATGAGGGGACCGAAGGCAGTGGAGGTGTGGGAAGGAGTTCTCAGTGTCAAGAGAGCTCGCCACTTCTAAATCATAGAGAAGATATCTCCATAGGTGTAAAGCTGGGGGCACAAGGTTGCAGGGTATCAATACCTGTGCAGTCCCCGGTCTTAGATAGATCATCAAGCAACGGAAAAGATATATTATCAATATCATAAGTTTTTGCCCAAAAATCTTTGCCTACGAACCTTCCTAGACAATCTCTGTTTACGAAGAAAGATTAAAGCCTAGTTCAATTCGCTTGCCCTTATTATCGACTACCCTTAACAGATCTGAACTTTGCTCTGGCAACAGTTCTGAGTATAATGGCTTGGTTGGGGATCGCTCCATGGTTCTTGATGGTGATATCATTCCTGGGTACAAGGTCTGCAAGCAGTCTGATTTCACCATTGGGTTTCAGCTTTGGGAATATGTTGACTGGGTTGTTTGCCTCGCTTGGGTAAATGATTCCTTTGGCTCTCCAGTCTTCGATTAAAGCTCTGTATGCTGGCATAATATTGTCAGGGAATGTGAAGAATCTCAGATTATGGTCCGAAATTGTGTCTTTCAGCTGGATGTGGTGGTTGACATCTGTCAAGGGTGGAAATTCCGCTGTTTTCCTGCTAGGAAATACTGAAGGAAACTCGGAAATAAAGTCAGGCGCATCTGCTTCATTCATGGTTGAAAATCGCACATGGGTTGCTTTCTTGCAGGTCAAGGTGATTCCTTTGTCAGGGAAGGTGATAATAGATTTTCCATAATCTATTACAGCATGGTGTGCAGTAAGGTAAGGCATTCCTAGGAAGATATCATAGTTGACCAGGGAACAAACTAGGGCTTCAGAGATATTGCTGCTTTCCTTGTCAATCTGTATGACAGGCTTTGCCACATAGTTGATTGCTGTGTGTGATCCTTTAACTGTCATCTGCAGGTTGATAGCAGTCTCGCGGTCTCTAGGAGGGATATGGTAGGTCGTGACAAACTTTCCTGATATCAAGTTGTCTCCTGTGGTTCCTGTATCGAATAGTGCCTTTGCTTTGTGGCAATTGACTGTGATATATGCTTTGAGGACTTGGGATTGAGTTCCACTAGGTCCTGCATAGTTTGTGGTAACTGTGACTGATTCATTTGCATTGAAATCGTCTTCCTGAGTGTGGTATGTTCTCCTGACATTTTGGGGTCTCCTGGATCCTCCAGGGCCTCCATTTCCTCACTTCTGGATGCTCTTAAGCTTCTTCTTCTCAAAGCAGTTATCAAAGTAGTGTCGATGTTTTCCACAATAGTAACAGTCATTGTTTCTCCTGCGCCAATCCTTCTCAGCCTGGGATACTCTTGGATGCTGAGAGGTGTTGTTAGTGAATCTTGGTTGATTTCGCTGGGTGTTGTTCTGTGGGTGCTTGGGTGCTTGTTGGAAAACTGCATTAGAGGTTGCATTTCCTTGACGATTACCATAGAGTCCTGTAGAGTGGGCAATTGCATCTTGCTTTTCCGCTATCTCCACAAGCTGGTCAAAGGAGGTATCTGAAGTGATGTGTGGCTTCACTTCTTGCTTGAGTTTGATATCCATGGCATCTAGGAGTCTCTGCTTCGCTGAATAGTCCGAAATTGTTCCTGGGGAGAGACTGTCTCTCCAGGTTTCAAGTCTCATTACAGTATCGGTAATCTGTGCTGTTTTTCCGCCGGTAGTTTGCTTGACTTGTAGCCACTGTTCTTAGATGGTATCTGTGGATGTGGAAAGAAGGAAGTAGGCCTCGAATATCTGTTTGAGTCCAGCAACTGTGTGGTCTCCTTGGGATGCTTCATATTGGGTAAATTTATCGAGGGCTTTCTCTCTGCAATAGTCTCCATAGTATTGCAGGGCTTCAGGGGCATCGTCAGTTATGCCAAAGCTGGTGATGTATTGATGGACAGTGTTGAACTATGAGTTGATTCTCAATAGGTCTCGATCTTTTCCTTCTCCTGTGAATGTAAATGGTGCAGGCTATTTAGGACGATTATTTCCCTCTAGGGGGACTGACATGGTGATGGGTGCAAGGCTTGGAAGGCTTGGTGGACTTGGTGGACTAGGTGGTCTTGGTGGACTAGGTAAATCGTCTGGTACAGGGCTTGGTTCTCAGGGTTCTCTTGGTAGCCCGGGTGATCTAGGTGGCGAAGCTGGGGGTGCTGGTCCTGGAACGTCCTCTGGACCAGAATCTGATTCTGATTCTGAGCTTGGTTCTTTCTTGGATTGGACTTCTTGGGGGAGCTGTTCTTGCACTTGGGCTTGGACTTGGGCTTTGTCTTGGGCTTGGTCTGGAGCTTGGGCTTGGGTGTGGTATTGTGCTTGAGCTTGGTCTTCGCTGCTGCTGCTATCTATAGAAGATAGTTCTGAGTTATCAGATTGTGATGCAGGTGGGGGTACTGGCGCTTGACTTTGGGGTCCTAAGGAGGATGCTACCGACCCTCTAGTGAAGTGCCTTCTGGTATCTCTCAGAAGTGAAATGGTTGCTAGCTAGGGTGAGCTGGTCTTGCCAGGAGTCCGCTCAAAGCCTTCTTGGAAAAAGGGAGGTGTACTAGTACTGCAGGGTCAAGGTAGGCGAAGGGTTATCAGTCCTCTGCCGAAGATCAAAAGTATACTTGAGTCTAGGTCAAAAAATGTAACCTACTCCCAAGTATCTTGAGAACCCCAAAGAGACTCTGAAGATACTATAAGGATAGGGGGAGAAGCGTCGATGGATAGGTCTTCAATAGACAAGGTAAAAGGTATGGAACTAATAGAGTAACCGTTCAACTTGTAGAATTAAAGATGATAGTCCTGTGAGGCTTGAGAGTCTGAATCCTTAAGGGATTGCAGGCTCTTTAAATACAAAAGATTGTAGGTACGAAAACAAAACAAAAGCGCAAACATCCTGTCCAACAACATGCTAACAGAGGAAGCATAACAAGCTAACCATATTCCTAAAACAGAGGGTTAAAAGCGACAGGATGGAGCTAACAAAACAGGTAATGGAATCCAAACAGGAAGGAACAAGAGATCGCTACTACTATACAAATCCAGTAGGTATAGCAGAAGGATAGTGATACCCAAATAGGCAGAAGCAAGGAGGGGTAGTGATAAGCGAAACAAGGGAAGAATAACCAGTTTGGAAGTCATAACCAAGTAGGAAGGGACAACCAAATAGTAGCACTTATCAGGTATAAACCCAAATAAGTAATAACTAACATCAAGTTAGTAGTAATAGTAGAAACATAGTAGGATTCTGTTACAACTAGCACCTTGCGCAGTCACTCGTTCATATATAAAACCGAGTCATTGAAGCACCTCTTGTAACCCGATATACGTCACCGCCGTCCGTGCGACCGGACGCTGTTCGCAGGGTATATAAGTGGGGCTCTTTGGCTATCCAACCCAGGTGGAACCAAGCATTTCCGTTAAGAACTCGTAGAGTTACACCTGTTTGAAATCAGAAGTCTAAAATTTAGATTCGGCTAGTCCTGACGGGAAAGAGAACAAGCGGGAAGTAGGCCCCTCCACTATCAACTGAGAATGTGCTGATGCCCTTATATGATGCCAGTATGGTTAAACCAATCAGAACAAGTTGATGAGGAGAGGCAGTGATGACAAGATGGTATCGGCTCGATCGTGAACACAGGTCATCCTGAAAGCCAGCTGCAGAGCCGGTTCTATCGGCACGAAGCAGTTAAGGTCAACAACCAAGCTAGCCCCTTGGTGTTCTAGGAGACTATTGGTACGTTCCAAACAGGATAGGCTAAGCCTGTACAGCAGACAGGAGGTCTGGCGTTTCCAACCAAAAGGTGTGCAACCTTTTCAGTGAAAGAGTTGCTCCGACTACACCAGTAGCTGTGAGGGAAAAAGAATCTTCAGGGTCAAAGGGTGTTCGCACTAAGGTAGAAAGCTGGAGAAACACAGAGGGGTACTTAGTTAGTATGAAAGCTAGATATAGTCTGCGAACACTCAGACGCGAGATATAAATATCGAAGTGCCTCCCGAACTTTAGCTATCGTCAAGCAACAGAGAATAGATCTTATCAAAATCATACGTTTTACTTGAAAAATCTTTACTACTCAATCAAACGAGCCTTCTGAGACAAGTCTCCATCTACGGAATTAAGATTTAGGCCTAGTTCGATTCGCGTGTCCTTAGAATCAGCTACCCTTAGAGAAATTCTGTCCCCCCCCTCTTCCTCTACTGCCCATCCCGCCTGCCCCAAGCCTCAACCTACCACTAAGTACTATAGTCCAGTTGCAGCAAGTTCATCCTCTGCACAAAGAGCCAAGAGCAAGAGAAAGAAACCTGCCTCCCTGGCACAAGTGGCAGTCACCGCCCCTGACCTAATGGCTGCAGTCCTTAATAAGCCAACTACCAAATCCCTCTATCCTTCTCCGCTCTAGTTAACCCTAAAGGCTCGCTTACGCTCTTGAGCACCGACCCATACACTCCCTCTACTGCATACTGACCCTATTATAAAGCTATGACTAACTGCCTTAACCAAGCTTTCCCAGTAGGGAATAACTCATACCCCTTCCGCCCTGCACATAATAAGGTCCAACTCGCTATCCATAGCCTACCCACGGCTTATCACACAGAAGACCTAGCAGACCTCTTCCCTGCCCCCTCTGAGCCAGTCCACAACATAACTGAGGTTATCATCTACTCACCTGACTTCCTCTAAACTAACCCTGATGATGTAAACAGTCTTGGCTTGACTATCCGCCACTTCTCCCGACTATACAGAGTTGAAAAGGCCCTGTCTACAGGCAAGTTCATGCAATATAGAAAGTGCTAGCTTTATAGCTACCCATCTCTCATGTGCAAGGCTACCAACCCCACCTGTCCCTTGTGTGCTCTAGCCCACATCCGTGTAGCTCACGGCGGCCCCTAGCCCAGATGCCCTAAAGGTGTTAACACCAAATCACTCGCTAGGTCCTGCCACGCCTCCCCCTTAATGTGTTCTAGTGGCGCAGGATCCCATATGTCTGCAAACTGGTCCTACCCGTCACACCCCCTCCCTCCGTTCGAGGACAAGACCCCCTCTGCCACAACGGAAACCAATTCACCTGATAATGATATAGATCAGGACCCACACCCACTCACTGACCCACCCAGGACTCCCTCTTCTCCAACTACTGCCGCTATGGATCTCACTACCCCCCGCCAACCAGCCCTAGAGGCTGGCGCCCCACCCGC
>QFET01004548.1:0-17307 GCA_003316355.1 Tuber calosporum
CAGGCTACCGCTTAGGCTCTATTGTATATCCGTTCACACAGGCTAGCGCCTGTTACACTTATGGACATAGGGTGCTGACTTGAGGATAACTTCAGTTTCGTTAGGGATGATTGAGGGTCCATCCTTTCTTCTGTTTTCGCTGGAGGTGGTTTGGTGGGCTCTGGCTTTTTTGAGTTCATCTCTGGCAAGTTGTTGATTCTTCATGATCTGTGAAGCAATCTTGTCTGCTGCAGGTACTGAAGTGGGGAGAACTCAGACGCTAGGGAGGAGGTTTAGTAGTCTGCGAAAGGTGATTTCGAAGTGAGAGAGTTATGTGCTATCGCTAGGAGCTGCATTGATTGCAATCAGGACATGAGGTAGGTGGCGAACCCACTTGGTTCCTTTAGGATTGACATAGTTCCTAAGTCATTGGCAAACTGTTCTGATTCTACGCCCAGTCTGTCCATTGGTCTGGTAATGATAAGCTGTAGCAAGGTTGAGATCAACATTAAGATTCGCCATGATCTGTGTCCAAAAGCGTGAGGTAAACTTGGGGTCTCTGTCAGAGACTAGGGAGGTAGGGAAACCATGAATGGAGAAAACTAGCTCAATGAGGGTGTGTGCTGTTTCGATAGCTGTGATGTTCTGGGAGACTGGTATGAGGTAGGTAATACCACTGAATCGATCCAAGACAACTATGATGCATTCAAGCTTGGAATCGCTAGGGAAAGGTCCTGCAAAGTCAATTGCAAGGGACGAGAATGGGTGTCTGGAGACAGGGAGGGGGGTGAGTGAATCTTCAGGGACAGTGGTAGGTTGCTTGTTGAGCTGGCATAGGTGGCATCTGCAGACATAGTCTTTAAAAACGTTGCTCATGGAGAGCCAGTAGAAGTGTCTTGAAGCATATTCAAAACATTTCTGCCAACCCATATGTGCCATTTGTTCATGGGTAATGCACACAATTTCGCTTCCGATGTTTGCACCTTCATAGCTTGCTTCATAGGGGATATAAGGACAGTCTCTACTGTCATCCTTCCCCTTTCTGACGAGAACTCCATCATATAAGAGCCACTCAGGGTGGTCGATTGCCTTGGTAACTACCTCAAGGAGAGGGTCATTTTGGGTAGCATTTCGAATGCTGGAGTACCACTTTCCTTTCATGTAGTTGGTAAGCTGAAAAGCGCGAAGGTCAAGCTGTGAAATGGGCTGGTAAAGAAGCAGTCCTCATAATTAACAGGAGCTTCTGGGGTAGGTCGGTCCCGTCCAGGGTCAATATCCGGTATTTCTCTCTCTTTTCCCTTATATATAACTGTATGAAACACTGGGTAGCTATCATCATCATGGAGGGGAGGAGGAACAGCCCATCTGTGTTCTGCTCTGTGCTCGGTATGATGGGAGATAAAGTTGGTGGAAGAGTTGAGAGGCAAGGGTCCTGGAATATCACGAGATCCTGAGGGAAAGTCTCCTGTATTTTTTCCATTTATGTGAGTTTGGCATTCGTCCCAGACACAGGCAGTCAAGTGTATGGCTCTGTGTTTATTAGATTCAAGAAATCGGTCCAGTTCATTGACTGGGGGTCAAGGAGGGGCTGGTGTGGGCTGATGGTCAGGTTCAGTAGGTGTGCAGCTGGGGGCGATATTTCCAGAAGTGGTGACTCAAAGGGATTCCAGTTGAGTGATAGAATAATGGATTCGTTTAAAGCAGTTGGTGATAGCATCTGGATGCAGTGGTTGGTCCATATCTCCTGGAGGATTGTTAATTCTCGCCGCAAGGTCAGACAGTTGAGCTTTAGCTTGCCCAATAAGTACGGAGGCTGGGGATGGCTCTTGAGGGTTGCTGAGATAGGAGGAGGTCTCGACGATTTCACAACCTTGAATGACATTGGTTGCAAGCTCAAGGGTATCTGCTGCTTTGTCCATGGCTTGTTCAACAGAATCTGAGTAGTGACTCGCTTCTTGGAAGCTGGAGGAGTTTGAGCTGGTGCCCTAATTTGAGTTCTACATGGGGTGGTGTTCAGGAGTAAGAATGTGAGAGGGTACTTGAAGAGTGAGGGAAGAAGAAGGGTCTAGGACATGGGCGATGTTGAGGTAGTGTCTTGATACACTGTTCATGGTGGAGGAGTGGTTCTTTATAGGCTTCTTCTCTGTAGGGTCTTTGAGTATTTGGTCTTCTTCAGCTGGGGTGTCTTCATAGATCATTGATAGTGCATCTGCAAGGACATTGTCGTTGCCAGGTCTGTATATGATATCGAAATCATAAGATTGCAGGAATATGCGCCATCTAGTTTGGTGGTAAGGTAGGTCAGTCTGCTTCAGGAAAAAGGATAGTGCCTTGTTGTCAGACACAACAGTGAACTTGGTGCCATATAGAATCGAATGGAATGCCTCAATGGCATCCACAATCGCCAAAAGTTCCAATTTATAGACAGGGTATTGCAGCTGACTTGTTGCAAACTTTCTGCTATGGAATGCGGCAGGGTATGCTTTCTCAGGGCAGGGTCCTTAGCTAACCTATGCTCCTGATGCAACCTTAGAGTCGTCTGTAATGAGGTATATTGGATCAGCTGATGTCTCATATGAGATGGGGCAGAGCGGAATTGTCTCCTTGGCCAAGCGCATAACCTGTTTGAAGGCTCCCTCATGCAGGGGTTGTCATTCAACTACATTTTGGGAAATTAGGTTTAAGAGGGGGGCAGTAGTGGAGGCGAGGTGTGAAAGGAACTGTGCATGATATATCACAACTCCAATAAAGGTCTGAAAATCCTTTTTCGATTTTGGTGTCGGCCAGTCTCTGATGGATCGAATTTTTTCACGGTTTGCATGAATTCCTTTCTTATCTATAACATGTCTTAGGAGTGAGAGCTTGGTGGCGAAGAATTTGCACTTGGCTGGTGATGGTTTGATTTGGTACTGCTTCAGTCTTCCTAAGACTAATCTGATATATGAAATATGGGCCTCAACTGTTTCTGAGTAGATGGTAATGTCATTCATGTATGCCCAAATGAATTTTCCAATAAATCCATCTAGGACAAACTCTATAACTCTCATAGCGGTAGCAGGGGCATTGGCATCTCCTGGCAGCATAACTCTGCATGCAAAGGATCCAAAGAGTGTCTTGATGGTATTGTATTTCTCATCGCTAGGGAGAACTCGAATTTGGGAGTACCAATTTGCAAGGTCTATGGTGGATCTGAACTTTGCTCTGACAACAGTTTTGAGTCTCATGGCTTGGTTGGGAATCGCTCCATGGTCCTTGATAGTAATATCATTTCTGGGGACAAGGCCTCCAAGCAGTCTGATTTCGCCATTGGGTTTCAGCTTTGGGAATATGTTGACAGGGTTGTGTGCCTCGCTTGGGTAAATTATTCCTTTTGCTTTCCAGTCTTCGATTAATGCTCTGTATGCTGGCATGATCTTATCAGGGAATGTGAAGAATCTCGGATTATGGTCCGAAATTGTGTCTTTCAGCTGGATGTGGTGGTTGACATCTCTCAAGGGTGGTAATTCCACTGTTTTCTTACCTGGGAATACTGTAGGAAACTTGGAAATGAAGTCAGAGGCATCTGCTTCATTCATGGCTGAATATCGTGCATGTGTAGCTCTCTTGCAGGTCAAACTGATTCCTTTGTCAGGGAAGATGATAATTGATTTTCCGGAATCTATTACAGCATAGTGTGCAGTAAGGTAAGGCATTCCTAGGAAGATATTATAGTTGTCCAGGGAACAGACTAGGGCTTCAGAGATATTGCCGCTTTCCTTGTCAATCTGTATGACAGGCTTTGCAATATAGTTGATTGCTGAGCGTGTTCCTTTAACTGCCATCACTAGGTTGATAGGAGTCTCGAGGTCTCTGGTAGGGATTTGGTGGGTAGTGACAAACTTTCCTGATATCAAGGTGTCTACTGTGGTTCCTGGATCGAATAGTGCCTTTGCTTGGTGGCTATTGAGTATGATGTATGCTTCGAGGGCTTGGGATTGAGTTCCACTAGGTCCTGCATAGTTTGTGGTAACTGTGACTGATTCCTTTGCATTGGGATCGTCTTCCTGGGTGTGGTAGGTTCTCCTGACGTTCTGGGGTCTCCTCGATCGGCTAGGGCCTCTATTTCATCGCTGCTGGGGGCTCCTATGCTTCTTCTTCTCAAATCAGTTATCGGAGTAGTATCTATATTTTCCGCAATAGTAACAGTCATTGTCTCTTCTGCGCCGATCATTCCCAGCCTGGGATACTCTTGGGTGCTGAGAGGTGTTGTTGAAGAACCTTAGTTGATTTCGCTGGGTGTTATTCTGGGTACGCTTGGGTGCTTGTTGGGAAACTGCATTAGAGGTTGCATTTCCTTGACGATTTCAATAGAGTCCTGTAGAGTGGGCAATTGCATCTTGTTTAAATTATGTGTATTGGCACAATCTTATAGCATGAGTACGCAAATATAACACAATATTAAGAGTATACTATGTGCACGCTTGTGTGAGAAGTATTGTAGTAAGAAGGTAGATTGGTAGTAGTTCTTGTTCTTAATTAACTAAAACAAAGTAGGTGGTAAATAGCTATTTATACAGGTGCGTATCCTCCTTGTGCTCAGTAACAAAATAGGGAAAACATTGTAAGAAACATAAGTGCGAATATGTTTGACTCTGAAAACTACCAAGGAAATCCCAATAAAATATGCGTAATCTGAAGTGGTGTGCACGAAATTAATGAAAAAATAACAGATGATACATGACTGGTAAAAGGTCACTATACATGGAAAGATAACCGAGAAATCCCGCACATAACATAAGAAATATAGGCATTAAATCTCAAACATTATCATGTAATAAAACCGAGAATATGATATACCCTAGCTGTAATAATGTCTGTAGTTTCCCTGAGTAAACTAGAAATAACCAAGCAGAGACATAAACAATATTACTATAGGAGGTATGCATATGAAACGAATTGAAGAATTTCAACACTTCCCCTCATTATCTACAGTCCAGCAATATCATCATCTATTCATGTGCCAGTTTCGCAAGTACCTTGGTCCAAATGTCAGCAAGGTTTTCTGATAACACAACCTTCAGGAGTGTGAAAGAACCGTTATCGATCTCTTCTCGTATTTTGTGAAAATGGATATCGATATGTTTTGTTCGTTTATTAAGTTGATGGTTGGTTGCCAGAAAATTTGCCCCAGTATTGTCAGCATGTAAAGAGATCGGTGTTGTAAGGCGGATGTCAGTGCGACTTTTGATATACCATTGGATTTGCCTTGCTGCTAAGGACATAGCTACATATTCCGCTTCCGTAGTAGATGTTGCGACTAAGGCTTGCTTCTTGGACTACCAGGACATACAGGCATTATTAAAGAGAATAACATACCCTGAAAAGGAGCAGTGGGTATCAAGATCAAGCTGCAAAGTCCGCATCTACATAGGTGTTTATTGCGTTTGTAGTTGTACAAGCGTAGAAGAGTCCAATGTCTTTTGTACCTTGAATGTACCGAAGGACGTATTTAGCGGCCTCTAGTTGGATTACGGTCGGGCAGGAAGAAAATTGTAAGAGAAATGATATTGTATACACTAGATTGGGTCTGGTACCAGTTGTCAGGTACATAAGTGATCCTATTATCGATTGGTATATTGACATATCCGGTATCTGTTCATCCACTGTCCCTTTCAGTAGTTGAATGCCTTTGGGTAAGGGAGTAGAGACTGGCCGTGAGTTTTACATACCATATCACTCAAGGACTGACTTGATGTATCGTTGCTGGGTAAGATGTATCCCATCTGTTGTATAGGTGATATGTAGGCCAGGTAGGAAGATAGATTCCCCTAAGCCGTGATCTCAAATGGCGTTTTCAGGTCTTCTATGAGAGAAGTAGCTTGAGGGGTGTTGGCCGAGTATATAGGGATGTCGTCTACATAAACCGATAGGTATATGTCGTGTTTACCATGAACAAACATACATAGGTCAAGGGCGGATGTCGTAAAACCTTTGGATGTTAAGTATCTAGCAAGGAGAGTGTACCATTCATTCGCAGATTGCTTAAGACTATAGAGACATCGGTTAAGTCGCCATACTTTGTCTCATTTACCGAAACCAGGTAACGGTCGCATGTAGATTTCTTCTTTCAACTCACTATAAAGGAATGCAGATTTGACATCGAATTGCCATGGTCGCTATTTGTTTTTAGCACATATTGTAAGGAGGAAGCGTAGTGATTCATATCGGATAACCGGAGCGAAAGTATCTTCAAAGTCAAAACCAGGTACTTGTGAGAATCCTTTGGCAACAGCCCTTGCACGGTACCTTTCTAATGTACCATCACCCTTTCGCTTAGTCTTAAAGACCCATTTACTGTCAATAATCTTGCGTTCTGTAGGTTTATCTACTTCATCGAAAGTATCACCTTTCTCAAGTGCCTTTATTTCCTTGTCCATTGCGTGGGTCCATTGTTCCTTAAGCGAGCTGTTCACTGCTTGGGTGTAGGTTTTAGGATTCTCGTCAGATGGTATAGTGACATTTCTGCCAAAATATTGTGGTGGGCGAACGGTTCTGCCAGATCTGGTCCATATCTCAGGAGGATTTTCGGGTTGTACTTCCTGTACAGGAGGTTCCGTTGTTTCTTCAGGAGTTTGAGGACGTTCGTAATCTTCAGGATGTTCAGGCAGTGGAGGTGGATGTACTTCAATAGTTGGTTTGTCATTTGCTTCCTGTGGTAAAGTTTTATCGGGTGCCTGTGCTCTTTGGTAGGAAGGAGCGTAGACTGTTGCAAAGGTCTCTGATGAGGGTGTAGGTTCCTTGGGATCAATAGGTAGTATGGTCCTGGTTGTCCAGTGGAGCTGACGCGTTTCTGAGATCTTGTGCAATGATGGTATATGTATACGGTATATTTTGCTAGAGGAAGTATATCCAACAAGGTATCCTTCTATGACCCTGGGCTGTAACTCTGTTGCTGGTTTTCTAGTCTCCTCAGGTATATGGACAAAGCATTTGGTCCCGTAGGGGCTTAGGTGATTTACTAACAGCTTCTTGTTGTAGAGAGATTCATAGGGCATTAGTTTTCCTATGGATTGGTTAGAGAGGATGTTCAGGAGGTATACAGCTGTTGAAACTGCTTCAGCCCATAAATGCACTGTGAGAGCTGATAATATAGAGCGTGTAGATATGATAATAGTCCGATTGTACCGTTCAGCAACGCTATTAGATTCATGGGAGTAAGGAGGTATTTTGTTATGTATGATACCCAGCTTTTCAAACATGGTTGTCATATCTTTGTTGACATATTCTCCTCTATTATCGGTCCTAAATTGCTTAATAGTAGCGTTGTCCAGGGGGTGTCTTTCTTTGATGAATTGGTTGAATACTTTAATGGTATCGGATTTGGCATTAAGAGGGTAAATCCAGGTGTACCGTGTACAAACATCAATAAAGGTGACAGAGTACCAGGAGTTTCCTAAGGAAGGGGTTAAGAATTTTCCACTAAGATCAGAGTGGATTAAATCATAGGGATTTTCACTTCTTTTGTCTGTAGATTCGGGTTTGCGTTTAGTTGATTTGGACGTAATGCAGGTTTCATACTGCCAGTCTTGTGGAACTTCGGGGATAGTTAGATTGTCTGAGTAGTTGGTACTTTTGAGGTAGGATGGTGAAGGATGTCCTAAGGCTTCATGCCACTGTTGGTAAGTCATTTTCTTCGCCACTACTTTCTCTTCTTACACAACATAATCTTGACTGTCAAGCTTTCCCCATATCACTTCTCTTTTATTCTCCCTGTATACAAACATATCCACCCCTTTACTAGGCAAAGAAAAACCATTCCCCAAAGAAACAATAGCGTACCATAACAGCAAGTTACTTTGACCTAACTTCGGAACCCCGAAAGCATGTTTAAGGAATACAGGGGCTACATGACCATTTGAAGTTTTGGCCATGAGCTTGACAGTTCCTCAGCCACATGATTCTATTTTCGAATCATCGCCTAACCTAACAGTCCCTGTACTTGGTTCAAAGTTAATAAGAAGGTCTAAGTTGCTTGTCATGTTTGAGCTTGCGCCTGTATCGATTACCCACTTGGGTGGGTGAGGAGTCTTTTGCGTAGAAGGGAGGGATGTGGATATACTGACCAGTTCAGATATTTCTTCTTTGCCGATCTTTGCTAAACTAACAGCTTTGTTTTCCTTCTTCTTTTGGTTGTCGCCCTTGAGTTTATTACACTCATTCCAGGTATGTCCCTCAGCACGAGCAGTGGGGTAATGCTTTTTGCAGTAGGTACATTCCTTGGATGTGGAGGCAGGTCTCCGGGGAGGTTTCCTTCCTTTTCCTTTGACATTAGCGCTTTTATACGCTTTGTCGTCCTCAAGGCTAACTGAGGGTCACATGTCCAACAACTTGTTGTAGACATGGTTTTAGGTAAGGTCCTCCTTGGTTTGGAGGTTGTCGATGATGTTACACATCGACTCGGGAAGAGAGCGGAGAAGAACTGCTGCTTTAGCTACGGGTGACTAGAATACCGATTTGAATACAAATGGTAGAGCATATCGGTATTCAGCAGAGGAGGAGGAGCAACGGTGTTGCATTCGATTCCAGAGGGTATCGTACTTTTGATATGGTCTGCAATAGGTGCAGAGGTATCGTACTTGGTATTGAGGACAGCATTGAGTTGTTCGAAGAAGGAGGTGGTGTTTTCTCTAGCAAATTTATCTTCGAACACTTTCCAGATGGCAGGAGGTGTTTTGTGGGTGGCCAACAAAATAAGCCATTGTGGGTCAATTGTTTCAAGGAAGTAGGCGGAGGCCCATTGGTATCGATCGCGAAATTTATCTAATCTCTCAGAGTTATTATTTCCATCCTTGTCCTCTTCTTCCTCCGGTAGAGTTTCTTTTTCCATTACTATGTCCCAGCAATTATATAAAGTAAGGACATATTCAGAGATATCACGCCAGGTCTGATAGTTATCAGGGCCAGTAAGCTTTGGGATGGAGCTCAATTTGTAACTGGGTGCCCAACTACGTTTGGAGTTGTTGGTATAAGATCTGGGGTTTAGTGCAGGAGTTTCTGGAGGAGGAACGGTGGTTTCTGCCATGGCCATTTTTGCTCACTAAAGGCAAAGTGACTTTGGTTGCTAAGTACCACTACTTTGCTTTGCACTTTCGAGTGGGTGCAGCTAGAAAATTGCACTTTCCGTAAGAACTCGGATTTAGTGAGGGAGGAAAACTCGGACTTTAGCGAGGAGCGCCAAGACTTTTGTGTCAATTTGCCAAGAATGTTTCGCCAAGAATGTTTCATTTCATGAACAATGTTTCGTTTGGACCGATGTTTCATTTCGTGTTTCGTTTTGAAGAAATGTTTCAATGTTATATGAAATATTTTTCGGCGAAAGTTGATAGTTTCGTTTCGGAAGGAATTTGTTTCCTGGTGAAAGAGGATAGCGTTTAAGTATAATTCGTATGGCTATGGATGTACCAGGCTCATAACCTGTTCAAATTATGTGTATTGGCACAATCTTATAGCATGAGTACGAAAATACAACACAGTATTAGGAGTATACTATGTGCACGCTTGGGTGAGGAGTATTGTAGTATGAAGGTAGATTGGTAGTAGTTTTTATCCTTAATTAACTAAAACAAAGTAGGCAGCAACCAGCTATTTATACAGGTGCGTATCCTCCTTGTGCTCAGTAACAAAATAGGGAACACATTGTAAGAAACATAAGTGCGAACATGTTTGACCCTGAAAACAACCAAGGAAATCCCAATAAAATATGCGTAATCTGAAGTGGTGTGCGTGAAATAAACGAAAAGATAACACATGATACATGACCGGTAAAAGCTCACTATACATGGAAAGATAACCGAGAAATCCCGCACATAACATAAGAAATATACACATTAATTCTCAAACATTATCATAAAATATAACTGAGAATATGATATACCCTAGCAGTAGTAATGTCTGTAGTTTCCCTGAGTAAACTAGAAATAACCAAGCAGAGACATAAACAATATTACCATAGGAAATATACATATGAAACGAAATGAAGAATTTCAACAAACACCATATTACTCACTACTATGGATACAGTAAAGGCTAGCCTGGTATCTAGCAAGGTCTGTACCTTTATATACCTCATCTCTGGCACCACTACTGTCCAACTAGACTCCCCGACAACCCAACTCTTGGTCCACGGCATCTATACAACTGCCTCCCTGACCTCTAATACCACAGTGTAATGGAATCCTACTATGTGTCCACTATTACTACTGATTTAGTGTTGATTATTACTTATTTGGGTTTATAGCTGATAAGCGCTACTATTTAGTTGTCCCTTCCTACTTGGTTATCACCTTCTAACTGGTTATTCTCTTCTTGTTTCGCTTATCACTACCCCTTCTTTACTTCTACCTAATTGGCTATAGCTATCCTCCTGCTATATCTACTTGATTTGAATAGTATTAGCGATCACTTGTTCCTACTCGTTTGGATTCCATTACTTGTTTTGTTAGCTTCATCCTGTCCCTTTTAACCCTCTGTTTTCAGAATATAGTTACCTTATTATGCTGCCTCTGTTAGCATGTTTGTTGGACAGGATGGTTGCGCTTTTGTTAATTTTTCCTAGATACAATCTTTTGTATTTAAAGAGCCTGCAATCCCTTAAGAATTCAGACTCCCAAGCCTTACAGCACTATCATCTTTAAAACCACAAGTTGAATGGTCACTCTATTAGTTCCATACCTTTTACCTTGTCTATTGAAATCTTATCCATTGACGCTTCACCCCCTATCCTAATAGTATCTTCCGAGTCCCTTTGGGATTATCGGGATACTTGGGAGTAGGATACACACAGAGCTAACTACATAGAATACTGGCCTTGCGATTGCACAATAGCCCCTTTGGTTACCATCAGACATGGGTAGAACTGGTAAAACAGCCTCAACCATCGTCATCTCAATCACTGGCCCCATAGCCCCTGACTTTGTCAGGCGCACCCTTGCAACCTTTTCCTTACCATATAGGACAATGCACTGATTGTGTTTCAACTTCCATACCCAGTGTTCCAAATGCCAAAGCTTTGGCCACCACAATAATAAGTGTACCTATTCTGCCATCTGCAAATGGTGTGCAGGCCCACAATATACAGGGGTACACACCTGCCCCACCAACAACTGTCGTACTCATGGCCGTCCTTGTAGGAATTCTTTCCTTATGTGTGTCAACTGTGATGGACTGCACGACACCCACTACTTACTGTGTCCTTCCCGGCCGAAGCAGGCCCTTGGAGTATTGGAAATGTATGGGGTGGAAGGCCTGGTTCTTACTTGATCTCTATGATAGTGTCACAGTAGTTACTCGTCCCAGGCAAGAAGTATCCGAACATTGAGGTGATCAGACGCGATTTCGGGCAATTCTCACCAAAATTGCCCCTGTAAACTGTGTACACAGGCCTCAAAGATAGGTCTCACCTCTGAAATATCCCTGAAATATCCCTGAATAATCCCTGAATAATCCTTGAATAATCCTTGAATAATCCCTGTTTCGCCCCCAAATGTTCGGATACAAGTACCTATGGGTAAGTACCAGAACACAGGGATCAGAATTTTGTATGGCAGATTGTCTGTGCGCGTCTGAGCGCTCATACTAAATTCTGACTCTGATGTTCTGGTACTTACCCATAGGCACTTGTACTTCTTGCCTGGGACGAGTACATGAACCGGGCTCTTTATTGTACATGTTGGTAGTTTATGTCACTGGTATTGCACTGTTTCCGGTAGCACAGGCCACTATTTTGGACACATGGGCCAGTCACAGGTTATATTTTACTTTGTCAAAAGGGCACTGGAGGAGTTTTCTTTTGTTTTAGGGGTTTTAGGCCATAACTTAGGTTGCATGCCATGGATTTTCCTGTAGCTAGCTACGAATAAACCGGGGATTCAACAAAAACAAAAAATTTCTCGATCTCGATAGTCGCTCAACCAATTACCTTACCCAAACTTGCAGTGAGCAGACTATGAGGTGTCACCAGATATTATTTGCTTTTCTTGGGCCTTCACACAGCCCTGCCCCCAGGATTTACGATTTCATAAATTCCAACTTGCATTGCTCTCCCTCGCACACATACACACCATACCAAAACTTCAATCTTCGCCTAACTCGACCGCAACTAGCTAGGATCCTGCCTTTCGACTATCGCGAAAGGAGAGAATTGTTCAGTTGGATATCCACCTCGCTCGATCATATTGCGATTTATTGACTCATTGCAGGACTTGCGCAAGTTAGCTTTCTACTATTTCAATAAGCCACAATTCAGCTCTCTGTCCCACCTCGGACTAGCTGTCAACATCTCGTTACATTCATACCCGACCTTCGAAGACGGCTGCGCGTATAGCCAAATATTGTATTGAACAAGATGGATCAGTGGGTACCCCCATCCTTTTACTCGTACTGTGGTAGGTAAGAAGTATTCGATAATACGAGTCGTGACTTTGTATGGGCCCACGGACTTTGTGCCATATATTTTGCGAACCCCTGTTTTCGGATACTTGCCTGCTACGAGTACTTGCACAAGTACAAGTGCCATGGCGGATGTTTTCGTGTAAGATAAGGGTCATTTTGGTGGTAAACCACCCCTGTCTTGCACGAAAACACTATGGCGCTTGTACCTCCTTGCTTTCACAGCTGAGTCGCACTTGTCTAATAATTGTGTCAGAATTGCGCATACCCAACCCAGTGTTCCTGCAAGTGCCTACGGGAACTTCTGCGGGAATACAGGGGATCATAATGTTTTCGGCAATGATAATATTATTGGGGAAATGCATATGCTCCGCGATGTTACCAATTTCGGAGTCATAAATCAGGGCTGTGTGTTTAACACTGGAGGGAAAGGTATTTCATATCGCTCAACAGGTTTCCACCAAGAGGCTAACCTGCTATTAGAACCGAGAGAGGCATCTACCCCTTATTGGGTAGTTCCCTACAGCAGGAACAGCACCTTTACTGGCCGTAAAAGTATCCTTCAGTCGGTAAAGGAGTTTTCCAAAAGTAAGGCTCATAACCGGGTCGCACTCCATGGGTTAGGTGGCTCAGGGTAGGTATTCACTATTTCCATCGTATGAAGGGTGTACTGACATCGCACAGGAAAACTCAGATTGCCCTTGAATTCGTTTATCAGTGCGCCAGCGAGAAGGGTCGTGATGTTTTCTGGGTACACGGAAGTGGGGTTTTAAAGTTCAGTCAGGGATTTAGGACTATTGCACAGCGTGTTCACATCCCTCGGGCCAGCGCAGAGACAGATGAAGAGGGGTTCCTCTTGAGTATAAAAGCATGGTTTGAAGGTCCAGATAGCGGGGACTGGATCCTAGTTATCGACAACGCAGACAACGAGGACGACTTTGCTGGTAACAAGAGCTCCATCTCCAAGTTTGTACCACAGGGCCCCAAAGGGACTGTGATATTTACGACCAGATCTCGACAGGTCGCGAGTCGGCAGGGATGTGAAGTTATCGAGGTCGACCGAATGACGGAGGAAGAAGCACGGGAATTGTTTTCGAAATGCTTAGGGAACTGGGGCAACTTTGGAGATGAAGAACAGGACGTTGTTGTGAAGATCCTGGGCTCGCTGGATTACCTACCACTAGCTATCATAGGTTCGGCAGCTTATATGGCCGAGACCAAGACTCTACCCTCCACTTACTGGACGATCTTCCAGGACAACGATAAAGGAAGGAAAAGGCTACTTTTGCGGCAGTTTTCTGACATCCGACGAGAGGCCGATGCGACCGAAAGCATTCTGGGCACTTACTTTATCACTTTTGATCGAATAACTCAACAGATGCCTAGAGCGGCGAGCCTTCTTCGGCTAATTGCATTCTTCGATCGTCAAAGCATACCCGAGGAGCTACTGACCCAATCTGGCTTGGAAGGGATGGATGATCAGTTCGAATTTCGTGAGGCTATTGGAAAATTACTAGGGTTCTCATTGGTTACAGATGCCAAGCATGACGGGAAGATATTTTACGAGCTTCACAGTTTGATCCAGCACTCTATACAGGCATATTTATCAACAGAAGAGTTGAATCGCTGGAGAGCCACTGCACTGGACGTGATTTCACGATTATTCCCACAATACGAAAACAAGTTGCGATATATTTGTGCCGCATACGTTCCGCACGCACTTGTGGTAACCGAATATTCCGCCGATCCTATTGTTGAAGACCTTCGTTATCGCATAGGAGTGTACTTTTTGTATATGGGTTCCTTCAACAATGCAGAAATCCAATTTCTGCGGTGTATCGCGCTTCGAGAGCAGGATAAAAGACACAGCTGGGGTCAAGAACATTACACTCGAACTATGCTCCTGGGGGTGGTGAACACATATCAGGGAAGGGCAAAGGAGGCAGAGGAGATATTTCGGAATTTGCTAAGGGATACCGAGAAGTCATTTGGTCCGGACCACCCTGCTACCCTGGGGACAGTCGGCTGCCTGGCGTGGGCGATGAGTAACCTCGGAAGGAATGATGAAGCAGAAAGGATGAACCGACGTGCACTCAAGGGTTGGGAGAGGGTATCGGGTCTATACGGTGCTAGTACTTTGATGAGTGTTAATAACCTGTCTGTGGTGCTGCGAGATCAAGGGAGGCACAATGAATCAGAGGAGATGTGCCGGCGTGCACTGGACGGCTCCGAGAAGGTGTTCGGATCAGACGACCCAAGCACTTTATTGGCTGTCAACAATTTGGCTATGGTGCTGCGGGACCAAGGAAAGAACACCGAATCTGAGATCATGAGCCGGCGTGCACTTGAGGGGTACCAAAAGAATTTTGGACCAGACCACCCCAGCACTCTGTTGAGTGTCCATAATCTGGCTATGGTGCTGCGGGACCAAGGGAAGAATAGCGAATCAGAGACGATGAGTCGGCAAGCGGTGGAAGGATACGAGAGGGTTCTAGGATCAGACCATCCCAGCACCGTGCTAAGTGTCAACAACCTGGCTATGGTGCTACGAGACCTGGGAAGGTATGCCGAGTCAGAAACAATGAGTCGGCGTGTACTTGTCTCGTACGAGAAGACTTTTAAACCAGACCACCCCAGCATCCTCTTAAGCATTAACAACCTGGCCATGTTGCTGCGAGACCAAGCGAAGTACGAGGAATCGGAGGCTATGACTAGGCGTATACTAGAGGGGTATGAGAAGTCTTTGGGGCGAGATCACCATAGCACCCTATTGACGGTGAACAACCTGGCTATGTTATTGCGGGACCGAGAGAGGTATGACGAATCAGAGACAATGATACGCCGGGCACTGGATGGTTACGAGAAAGCTTTCGGACCCGATCATCCGGGCACCCTGAGGAGTTTGAACAACCTGTCTTTGATACTGAGAGACCTGGGAAAATATCGTGAATCAGAAACAATCAACCGGCGTGCACTGGAGGGTATCCAGAGGACGTTGGGTTTGAACCACCCCATGGCCTCAATGAGCCTCAACAACTTGGCAATATTACTGCGCGACCAAGGGAAGTACGATCAATCCGAGACAATGAACCGGGAGGCACTAGAGGGGCATGAGAAAGCCTTGGGTTCTGAACACCCCAACACCCTGTGGATTGTTTATAATCTGGCTGTGGTGCTGCGGAATCAGGGAAAGTACAAAGAATCCGAGACCATGGCTCGGCGCGCACTAGAGGGCAACGAGAAAGTATTGGCCCCAAACCACCCCACCACCATCCTTGCTGTTGAGAACCTGGCATTAGTTCTGGAAGATCTCGGGAAGTACGGTGAGGCAGAAGAACTGCAGCGGCATGCACTGGAAGCTCGTGAGAAGGCTCTTGGATCAGAACACCACACAACCTTGAAGAGTGTTAACTACCTGTCGGTGGAGCTGTGGAAGCAAGGAAAGTACGATGAATCAGAAACCATGGCCCGACGCGCACTAGAGGGCAACGAGAAAGCCTTAGATACAAGCCATCCTAGAGTACTGGCTACTATCGACAACCTTGCTGCAGCCCTTCAAGGCCAGGGAAAATATGAGGAGGCAGAAAAGCTTCATCAACGCACACTGGAAGCTCGCACGAGGGCACTTGGTCCGGAGCATTCTGAAGTCTGCGAAACTCTTGAGCGTCTGGCTTGTCTTTATGAAAAATGGGGGCGATATCCCCAAGCCAAAGAAACCTATGAGCGGGCTTGCAACGGATTCGCTAACGCCCTGGGTGAACAACACCTCACTACCTTGGAATGCGTTAGGAAGTTCACAGCATTGCGGGAGAGACAATCCGCTGCAGAAGAGGGTAGTCAAGTGGGGGTGGAAGCGGTCGCCAATGAGCTGGGGTTTCGTGCATTATTGGTTCGGTGTATTTGTTGCGGCAGGTCTCGAAGCAAAACGGGGGTAAGGAAAGCTTAGGGAAAGTCTTACTGAAAAAAGAATGAGATACGTAATATGTCTTTAGTTTTAGATGATTAAAGTATATCGGGAAATGGAAACAAGGCCATGGCGGGATTTCTGCCTGGTGGCGGTGACTATTGCTTGGATGTGCACTTGGTCAACTGGTCAAGGTAGGAGCTGTGATTATTGTCGGTTTTTGTGAGCGAGCGGAGTGGGTAAAAGACGATCAGAATTAAGAGGGAATTGGGCAACTGCAGATCCAAATACATATAGGCATGGAAGTAATTAGATTGGGAGCGTGCTCTCTCAGTAGCTTGGGGGTTACCTAGCTCTTTTACAGAAGAGCCTTTTAAGCACCAGCGATCACTTCCAGTCACTCGGTATAATGAAACGTCAAGGGATCACAAAAGCGGGGTACGTAAAGAATTTTCATTCACCTGCTCTCTCTCTCATGCAACTCACATCTAACTCACTACCTAACAGACAAGAGAATCGTATAAGAACCCCGTCGCCCTCCCCGACTCTACCGGTTGCCACACATCTCCAGTCTCCCAGGCGCGCCCCAGGCTTACCTTCCGTGTTCCCACGCTGACAAAAGAAAAAAGACCCCTCTGATAAGTCTCCTTCTTGTACTTTCTTCCCTGCTAACTTCCGAACAAAGGGAAAACGAAGAACCGCAAAGGGCTCCTCCGGCAGTTCTCATCTGTTCCCGTGCCCGAAACGTTCCCACCTCCGAACCGTTGTCCTCTCTATTCTATGGTAGGGGTTGCTTCTCGGTGGCGGTTTTCGGGACCCTTTGTTCTACTATACGGTGGCGCGGGCATGCCCGCAGCATACGGGGGTTTCCAACACTTCCGCTCTGCGAGGTCTGCTTGAACAAACCAGGAGGGAAATTTAAATAAATAAATAAATAGTGATATGAGCCTGTGCCAATTGAAATCCAACTCTGGGGCAATTTTGTTGTAAGCGGGAAA
>QFET01004549.1:0-13799 GCA_003316355.1 Tuber calosporum
CAGGCTACCGCTTAGGCTCTATTGTATATCCGTTCACACAGGCTAGCGCCTGTTACACTTTTCCAAAGCTTTCCATATCCTTCCATTTGATTTCCAATCAACGGATATAACCAGGCTCCACTTTGTAAAGTCCTCCACTAAACAAATGCCTCCTGCACCTCTATGGTACTGCAAACAAAATATGTATCATCCTAATATATAAAACAAAACACAAAACATATCGGGTATCAGCCTGAAACATGAAACCCAACATAAAACAAACTAAGTATCAAATGATACTTAAAACCAATCATTAGCAAACTATGTATCAAACGATACTTGAAACCAATCATAAAATAAACTAACCCCTTTCTAGCGCTGCTAGTTTCCGTTAGCCTTGTCTGCCTTAACAATAGTAACAAATACCGGTTAAAACCATCTAGACACCTCTTTGAATTCTTTGCATGTAGGGTTATGCTGCAAGGAGATGCCAATGCCCCTGTTACAGCTATGAGAGTTATAAAGTTTGTCCTAGATGGGTTTATTGGAAACTTTGTTTGGGTATATATGGATGAAATTACCAGCTACTCAGAACCAGTTAAGGACCATATTTCACACATCAGATCAGTCATGAGAGCACTAAAGCAGCACCAAATCAAAGCATCACCAGCCAAGTGCAAATTCTTCGGCACCTTGCTCACTCTCATAGGAGATGTTCTAGATGCGAGAGGATTTTATGCAAACCCTGAAAAAATTCGATTAATCCAAGACTGGCCCATACCAAAATCACAAAACCATGTTCAGATCTTTATTGGAGTTGTGATATATCATGGACAATTCCTTCCACACCTTGCCTCTACCACTGTCCCCCGCTCTGACCTATTTTCACAAGAAGTGGTTCAATTGCGACCCCTGCATGAGGAAGCCTTCAAACAGGTTAAATGTCTGGCTAAGGAGAGAATTCTGCTCCACCCCATCTCATATGAGACATCAGCTGAACCAATCTACCTCATTACTGAAGCTTCTACAGTTGAATCAGGAACATGGGTAGGCCAAGGACCAACCCCTGAGAAAGCATACCTTGTCGCATTCCCTAGCACAAAGTTTACCACAAGTCAGCTGTACTACCCTGCCCATGAATTAGAACTATTGGCAATTGTGGATGCCATTGAGGCATTCCATCCGATTCTATATTGCACCAAGTTCACTGTTGTATCTGATAACCAGGAACTATCCCTTTTCCTGAAGCAGACTGACCTACTATACTGCTAAACTAGATGGTGCATGATCAGGCAATTTTATGATTTCGATATCATACACAGACCTGGCAATGACAATGTTCTTGCAGATGCACTATCAAGGCTCTATGAAGACACCCCAGCTGAAGAAGACCACATACTGGAAGACACTACATAGAAGCAGCCTATAAAGACCACCCCCTCTACCATTTACAGTGTATCAAGACATTTCCTTAATATCGCCCATTCCCAAGACCATTCTTCTGCCTTTACTCTTCAAGTACCATCTCGTATTTTTGCTCCTAAACACTACTCCATGTGGAATTCAAATCATGGCACCAGCTCAGACCCCTCCAGCTCCCCAGAAGCGAGTTACTACTCCGATTCTGTTAAACAAGCCATGGACAAAGCAGCAGATACCCTCCAGCTTGCAAACAATACCATTCAAGGTTGAAAAATTGTGGAAACCTGCTCATATCTTATCAACCCACAAGAGTCATCCAAAGTCACACTACTTATTCAGTGAGCTAAAGCACCACTCTCTGGCCTTGTAGCGAGAATTAACAATCCTCCCTGAGATATAGAGTAACCTCTGCATCCAGATGCTATCACCAACTGATTTAAACGAATTCATGATTCGATAACCCAACTGGAATCCCATGCAGTTACCACCGCTGGACATATTGTCCCCAACAGGACACCTACTGAACCTGACCCACAACCTACACCAGTCCCTCCTCCACCTCCTATCAATGAACTGGACCGATTTGTTGAATCTAATAGATACAGAGCAATGCACTGGACTACCTGTGTCTGGGACAAGTACCAAACCTATATAAATGGAAAGAATACGGATACTATCCCTCAGGATCTCGTAATATTCCAGGACCCTTGCCTCTCTACCCTTCCACCAACCTTGTCTTCCCTCATCATCCCAAGTGTAGAGTAGAAGTCTAAAGGGCTGTTTCTCCTCTCCTTCATGGTGATGATAGCAACTCAGTCCTTCATACAGTTATTGATAAGGGAAAAGAAAAAACATACCCGATATCAACCTGGGATGGGATCTACCTACCCCAGAGGCACCTGTTGATTATGAAGATTATTTCCTTGATCAGCCCTTTTCACAGCTTGACCTTCACGCTTTTCAGCTTATCAACTACATAAATGGAAACAGGTACTCTTGCATTTGAAATGCTACTCAGAGTTACCCTCTCCTTGATGTAGTTACCAAGGCTATTAACCACCCTGACTGGCTCTTATATGATGCAATTCTCATCAGAGAGGGGAAGGATGACCATAGAGACTGCCTAAATATCCCCTATAAAGCAAGCTAAGAAGGTGCTAATATCAGGAGCGAATTTGTGTGCATTACCCTAGAACAAATGGCACATATGGGTTGGCTGAAATGTTTTGAATAGGTTTCAAGACACTTCTACTGACTCTCCATGAGGAACGATTTTAAAGACTAAGTCAGCAGATGCCACCAATGCTAGATCAACACGCAACCTTAGTCTCGGAAAGAGATTCCAAATTTACCTCACGCTTTTGGACCTAGCTTATAGCGAATCTCAATATTGATCTCAACACGACTACAGCTTACCATCGCCAGACCATTGGATAGACTGAGCGCAGAATCAGAACTGTTCGCTAATGCCATAAGAACTACATCAACCCTAAAGGAACCATGTGGGCTCGCCTCCTACCTCATGTACAAACTGCAATCAATGGAGCTCTCAGCGATAGCACAGACCTCCCCTGCTTCAAAATCACCTTTGGCAGACTACCAAACCTCCTTCCTAGCGTCAGAGCTCTCCCCACTTCAGTTCTAGCAGCAAACGAGATTGTGTCACAGATTATGAAGAACCAGCAAGTCGCTAGAGATGCACTCAAGAAGGCCAGAGCATGCCAATCCACATCCAGTGAAACAGAAGAAAGGATGGACCCCCAATCATCCTTAATGAAACTGAAGTTATCCTCAAGTCAGCAGCATATGTCTAAAAGGTTGGATGAAATGACAAGCTAGTTGGACCTTAGTTAGGCCTTTTCTCAGTGAGCCAAAGACTTGACAGACACAACTTCAAACTCATACTTCCCAAAGTGATGGCAGGAATCCACCCATGGATCTATTAAAGCCATTTTTGCAATTACCTGAGACTAAACCCCTCTGCCTTCCCAGGAACACCTGAACTCATTTCCAAAGAACCTGTCACCATCGATGCCAGTGGACAAGAGCCAAGGGAAATTAAAAAGATTCTCTAAGATCAAATCTATCACAGAGAGAGACACTTCTTGATCTATTGGAAAGGCTATGACAAAATTGAAGCAATATGGTAACCCCTCTACAACCTAGAAGGCGCCAGCATCCTCATCAGATCCTGCTAGTTTGATACCTATAATGAATATATACCTTTCAAACTCCCTTGGTCACATAGCGAGACCTTCTCTGCCTGAACACTTCAGAAACCAGACTATATCCCCCTTTCACCTGAACTTGACCCTGATGGATTTTGGAAACCTCTTCAAGACTCAGACTACTCAGAATCTGATACCAGCATAACACTCCCCACCTTGGATGAATCTGAGTAGGAAGGCTAACTGCTTAATAGTATCATCTTCACTACTATACGGCGAATAAAGGTGTAAGGTCCTGACACCAGTGATGGATATATGTTTACTGATTAAATTATATGTTTTGAAATTGAGTGGAATGATCTAAAGGCAGGTTGGTTATTAAGCCCTTTAGGATATTCCTTATTGTTTTATTAGTTTATTTTCTTTTAAGGGAGATGTAACGGAATCCTACTATGTTTCTACTATTACTACTAACTTGATATTGGTTATTACTTATTTGGCTTTATGCCTAATAAGTACTACTATTTGATTATCCCTTCCTACTTGGTTATGGCTTCCTAACTATTTATTCTTTTCTTGTTTCGCTTATTACTACCCCTCCTTGCTTCTACTGATTTGGGTATCCCTATCCTCCTGCTATACCTACTGGAATTGTATAGTATTAGTAATCTCTTATTCCTTCTTGTTTTGATTCTATTACTTGTTTTGTTAGCTCCATCCCGTCCCTTTTAACCCCATGTTTTTGGAATATGGTTACCTTGTTATGCTGCCTCTGTTAGTATGTTTGTTGGACAGGATGTTTCCACTTTTGTTAAGTATTCCTAGCTACAATCTTTTGTATTTAAAGAGCCTGCAATCCCATAAGGATTCGGACTTGGAAACCTCGCAGGACTATCATCTTTAATACTAAAAGTTGAACAGTCACTCTATTAGGTCCATATATTTTACCTTGTTTATTGAAGACCTATCCATCGACGCTTCTTCCCTTATCCTTATAGTATCTTGAGAGTCCCTTTGAGATTCTCAAGATACTTGGAAGTAGGTTATAAGCTCCTTGAGTATTGTTGCTTGACTAATAGAGTTTTATCAGCACATTCTTCTGTATGTTCCCAAGTACCAAAGAACTATTCTCATGGACACCAATGCCTCCCATAGGGATATCAAGCACCATGAGTACCATCATAGTACCTGCCCGTATCAAAAGTATCAACTTAGCCTGGTTGGCCATCGCCCATGCTTTATATACCCTTCTGAGAACATCCGGTTGAATGGACCACAGTTGCATATACAGTGTTACTTGACTACCTTTATCTACACAATTTGACTAATGTTTTATCAACTATAGTACTTTACTATAGTGAGGCAACATGCGAATCCTGGGCCAGGAGGGTGTATTAAATAGCCAACACCTCTCAAATCATGACTGGGTTACCAAGGGAGAGTTTCACGTTTCATGTAACATTACAGTAGGGTAACTTGAGATTGCTCTATGTATTCCTCTAAGATCAAGGTAGTGTAACTTGCCCCTGTCATAGTCCAAACCCTACTGGAAGCTGGTGTAATTCCTATATACATTCACAGAATTATTTATATAACATATCTGTTGTTTACACTTACCACTCCAAACAGGATTGAGGTAGTTATACAGATATACGAGGCTAGGATGCCCCTATACTACTTATCTTATTTTCTAACAATCTCTCAGTTACCCAGTCTAAGTGGTTACCTGGTCTAACACTGGCAGGGGGTTAACCTGTTTAACTATGGCAGTGGGTTACCCTGTCTCACAGGGTTACAATACATAATACTACAGATGGGTTACTGTACCTAAGTGAGTTATCCTACCTAACCTTGGCTCAGAGTTATCCTGCCTAAGTAGGTTACCTTAGTCAAGTATGTATTAGAGTTTCCCAACCTAGCTAGATTACCCTAGCTGACTGAGTGGCTAATTACCTCACTTTAGTTTCGGTACCTATGGTTCTCAGGTCATGTTGCAGGTGTGATATACCATTCCTGTAACATAATCCTATTATGTTTCTACTATTACTACTGACTTGATATTGGTTATTACTTATCTAGGTTTATACCTGATAAGCGCTACTATTTGGTTGTTCCTTACTACTTGGTTATGACTTCCTAACTGGTTATTCTTTCCTTGTTTCGCTTATCACTACCCCTCCTTGCTTCTACACATTTTGGTATCGCTATCCTCCTGATATACCTACTGGATTTGTATAGTAGTAGCGATCTCTTGTTCCTTCCTGTTTGGATTCCATTACTTGTTTGGGTAGCTCCATCCTGTAGCTTTTAACCCTCTGTTTTTGGAATATGGTTACCTTGGTATGCTGCCTCTGTTAGCATATTTGTTGGACAGGATGTTTGCACTTTTGTTTAGTTTTCCTAGCTACAATCTTTTGTATTTAAAGAGCCGGCAATCCCTTAAGGATTCGGACTCGAGAGCCTCACAGGTCTATCATCTTTAATACAACAAGTTGAACGGTCACTATATTAGTTCCATACCTTTTACCTTGTCTATTGAAGACCTATCCATCGATGCTTCTCCCCCTATCCTAATTGTATCTTAGAAGTCCCTTTGGGATTCTCGAGATACTTGGGAGTAGATTACATATTTTGACCTAGACTCAAGTATACCATTGATCTTCGGCAGAGGACTAATCACCCTTCGCCTACCTTGACCCTGCAGTACTAGTACATCTACCTGTTTCCAAGGAGGCCTTGAGCGGACTCCTGGCGAGACCAGCTCACCCTAGCTAGCAACCATTACACTTCCATGAGATACCAGATGGCACTTCACTAGATGATCGGTAGCATCCTCCTCAGGACCCCAAAGTCAAGCGCCAGTACCCCCACCTGCAACACCATCTGAGGACTCAGAACTATCTTCAGTATATAGCAGCAGCAGCGAAGAAGAAGACCTAGACCAAGCCCAAGACCACGCCCAAGCCCAAGCTCCTGACCAAGTCCAAGACCAAGAACAAGTCCAAGAACAGCTCCACCAAGAAGTCCAATCCAAGAAAGAACCAAGCTCAGAATCAGAATCAGATTCCGGTCCAGAGGACGCTCTTGGACCAGCACCTCCAGCTTCGCCACCTAGACCACCCAGTCTACCAAGAGAACCCAGAGAACCAAGCCCTGCACCAGACGATTTAACTAGTCCACTAAGACCACCTCGTCCACCAAGCCCACCAAGCAATCCAAGCCCGGCACCCATCGCCATGTCAGTCCCCCCAGAGGGAAATAATCGTCCCAAATAGCCTGCACCACTTACATTCACAGGAGAAGGAAAAGATCGAGACCCATTGAGAATCAACTCCTGGTTCAACACTGTCCATCGATACATCGCCAGCTCTAGTATAACTAACAATGCCTCTGAAGCCCTGCAATACCTTGTAGCCTATTGCAGGATGAAAGCCCGCGATAAATTTACCCAATATGAAGCTTCCCAAGGAGACCACACAGTTGCTGGACTCAAACAGAAATTCGAGGCCTACTTCCTTCCTTCCACATCCACTGATACCATCTATGAACAGTGGCTGTAAGTCAATCAAACTAATGGCGGAAAAACAGCACAGATTACCGACACTGTAATCAAACTCGAAACCTTGAGAAACAGTTTCCCCCCAGGAACAATTTCGGACTATTCAGCGAAGCAGAGACTCCTAGTTGCCATGGATATCAAACCCAAGCGAGAAGTCAAACCACACATCACTTCAGATATATCCTTTAACCAGCAAGTGGAGATAGCGGAAAAGCTAGATGCAATTGCCCACTCTATAGGACTCTATGGAAATAGTCAAGGAAATGCAACATCCAATGCAGTTTCCCAACAAGCACCCAAGCGCCCCCAGAACATCACCTAGCAAAATCAACCAAGATTCTCTAACAACACCACTCAGCATCCAAGAGTATCCCATACTGAGAAGGATTAGCACAGGAGAGACAATGAATGTTACTATTGTGGAAGACATGGACACTACTCCGATAAGTGCATGGAGAAGAAGAAGCATAGGAGTACCCAGCAACGAGGAAATGGAGGCCCTGGCGGATCCAGGAGACACCCGAATGTCCGGAGAACATACCACACCCAGGAAGACGATCCCAATGTGAAGGAATCAGTCACAGTTACCACAAACCATGCAGGACCTAGTGGAACTCAATCCCAAGCCCTCGAAGCATACATCACAGTCAATGGCCACAAAGCAAAGGCACTATTCGATACAGGAACCACTGGAGACAACTTTATATCAGGAAAAGTTTGTCACCACCTACCAAATCCCTACCAGACATCTCGAGACTCCTATTAACCCAAAGATGGCAGTTAAAGAATCTCGATCAGCAATCAACTATGTTGCAAAGCCTGTCATACAGATTGACAAGGAAAGCAGCGATATCTCTGAAGCCCTAGTCTATTCCCTGGATAACTATGATATCTTCCTAGGAATGCCTTACCTTACTGCACCTCATGCTGTAATAGATTGCAGAAAATCTATTATCACCTTCTCTGACAAAGGAATCACCTTGACCAGCAAGAAAGCAACCCATGCACCATTTTCAGCAATGAATGAAGCCGATGCCCGTGACTTCATTTCCGGGTTTCCTACAGTATTTCCTGTCAAGAAGACAGCAGAATTACCACCCTGGAGAGATGTCAACCACCACATCCAGCTGAAAGACACAATTTCGGACCATAATCCAAGATTCTTCACATTCCCTGACAAGATCATGCCAGAATCCAGAGCATTGATCGAGGACTGGAAAGCCAAAGGAATTATTTACCCACGCGAGGCACACAACCCAGTCAACATATTCCCAAAGCTGAAACCTAATGGCGAAATCAGACTGCTTGCAGACCTTGTACTCAGGAATGATATTACTATCAAGGACCATGGAGCGATTCCCAACCAAGCCATGATACTCAGAACTGTTGCCAGAGCAAAGTTCAGATCCACTATAGACCTAGCAAACTGGTACAACCAAATTCGAGTTCTCCCCAGCGATGAGAAATACAACACCATCAAAACACCCTTTGGATCCTTTGCATGCAGAGTTATGCTGCAAGCAGATGCCAACGCCCCTGCTACAGCAATGAGAGGTGTAGAGTTTGTCCTAGATGGATTTATTGGAAAATTCGTTTGGGCATACATGGATGATATTACCATCTACTCAGAAACAGTTGAGTACCATATATCGCACATTAGATCAGTCTTGGGAAGACTGAAGCAGCATCAAATCAAAGTATCGCCAGCCAAGTGCAAATTCTTCGCTACCAAACTCTCACTCCTAGGACATGTTATAGATGAGAGAGGAATTCATGCAAACCCTGAAAAAATTCGATCCATCCAAGATTGGCCCACACCAAAATCGAAAAAGGTTGTTCAAACCTTTATTGGAGTTGTGATATATCATGCACAGTTCCTTCCACACCTTGCCTCCACCACCACCCCCCTCTCGGACCTTATCTCCCAAGATGTGTTTGAATGGCGACCCCTGCATGAGGAAGCCTTCAAACAGGTTAAGTACCTGGCTAAGGAGACAATTCCGCTCCACCCCATCTCATATGAGACATCAGCTGATCCAATATATGTCATTACTGACGCTTCTAAGGTTCGATCAGGAGCATGGGTTGGACAAGTGCCCTCCCCAGAGAAAGCATACCCTACCACATTCCATAGCAGAAAGTTTGCAACAAGTCAGCTGCACTACCCTATCCATGAATTGGAACTTTTGGCGATTGTGGATGCTATTGTGGCATTCCATCCGATTCTATATTGCACTAAGTTCACTGTTATGTCTGACAACAAGGCACTATCCCTTATCCTGAAGCAGACCGACCTACCTTACCACCAAACTAGATGGCGCATGTTCCTGCAATTTTATGATTTCGATATCATACACAGACCTGGCGAAGACAATGTCCTTGCAGATGCACTATCAAGGATCTATGAAGACACCCCAGCTGAATAAGATCAAATACTCGAAGATCCTACTGAGAAGTTGCCTATAGAGACCCCCTCCTCCGCCATGAACAGTGTATCAAGACACCACTTCAACATCGCCCATGCCCTAGAACCTTCTTCTGCCCTCACTCTTCAAGTACCATCACGCATTCTTACCCCTGAACACCACTCCATAGCGAACTCATATTATGGCACCAGCTCAAACCCCTCCAGCATCTAAGAAGCGAGTCACTACTCTGATTCTGTTGAACAAGCCATGGACAAAGCAGCTGATACCCTCAAGCTTGCAACCAATGCCATTCAAGGTTGTGAAATCGTCGAGACCTCCTCCTATCTCAGCAATCCTCAAGAGCCATCCCAGGCCACTGTACTTATTGAGTGAGCTAAAGCTCAACTGTCAGGCCTTGTGTAGAGAATTAACAATACTCCAGGAGATATGGACCAACCACTGCATCCAGATGCTATCACCAACTGCTTTAAACGAATCCATGATTCTATCAACCAACTGGAATCCCTTGCAGTCACCATCTCCGGAAATATCGCCCCTAGCAACATACCTACTGTACCTGACCCTCAGCCCACACCAATTCCTCCTCCACCCCCAGGTAATGAACTGGACCGCTTTCTTGAATCTAATAGACACTGAGCCATGAACTGAACTGCCAGTGTCTGGGACAAATGCCAAACCCACATGAATGGAAAGAATACAGGATACTTTCCCTCTAGATCTCGCGATATTCCAGGACCGTTGCCTCTCTACTCTTCCTCCAGCTTTGTCTCCCCTCATCATCCCAAGCGCAGAGCAGAACACAGATGGGCTGTTCCTCCTCCCCTCCACGATGATGATGGCTACCCAGTCTTTCATACAGTTATTGATAAAGGAAAAGAAATAGAAATACCGGATATCGACCAAGGATGGGATCTACCTAGCCCACAAGCACCTATCAATTATAAGGACTCCTTCTTTGATCAGCCCTCTTCACAGCTTGACCTTCGTGCTTTTCAGCTTACCAACTAGATGAAATGAAAGTGGTACTCCAGCATTTGAAATACTACACAGAATGACCCACTCCTTGAGGTAGTTACCAACGCTATCGACCACCCTGACTGGCTCTTATATGATGGAGTTCTCGTCAGAAAGGGGAAGGATGACAGAAGAGACTGTCCTTATATCCCCTATGAAGCAAGCTATCAAGGTGCTAACATCAGAAGCGAAATTGTGCGCATTACCCATGAACAAATGGCACATATGGGTTGGCAGAAATGTTTTGAATATGCTTCAAGACGCTTCTACTGGCTCTCCATGAGGAACGATTTTAAAGACTCTGTGCACAGATGCCACCTATGCCAGCTCAATAAGCAACCTACCACTATTACTGAAGGATCATTCTCCCCCCTCCATGTACCCAGGCAGCCATTCTCGTCACTTGCAATTGAGTTTGTAGGACCCTACCCTAGCGATTCCAAGCTTGAACTCATCATGGTTGTCTTGGATCGATTCAGTGGCTTTTCCTACCTCATACTAGTCTCTCAGAACATCAAAGCTATCGAAACAGCTCACACCCTTATTGAGCGAGTCTTCTCTATTCATGGTTTCCCTACCTCCCTAATCTCTGGCAGAGACCCCCAGTTTACCTCACGCTTTTGGACACAGCTTATGGCGAATCTCAATATTGATCTCAACATGGCTACAGCTTATCATCACCAGACCAATCGACAAACTGTGCGCAGAATCCGAACTGTTTGCTAATGCCTTAGGAACTATGTCAACCCTAAAGGAACCAAGTGGGTTCGCCACCTACCTCATATCCAGACTGCAATCAATGCAGCCCCCAGCGATAGCACAATAATCTCTCCCTTCAAAATCACCTTTGGCATACTACCAAACCTCCTCCCAAGCGTCAGAGTTCTCCCCACTTCAGTACCAGCAGCAGATTAGATTGCTTCCCAGATTATGAAGAAACAGCAACTCGCCAGAGATGCACTCAAGAAGGCCAGAGCACGCCAAACCATCTCCAGCGAAAATTGAAGAAAGGATGGACCCCCAATCATTCCTAATGAAACTGAAGTTATCCTCAAGTCAGCACCCTATGTCCATAAGGTTGGACGAAATCTCAAGCTAGTTGGACCATGGTTAGGACCCTTCTCAGTGAGCGGAGGACCTGATAGACATAACAACTACAAACTCATACTCCCAACAGTGTCGGAAGCAATCCATCCAGGGATCCATCGCAGCCATCTTCGCATTTACCTAAGACCAAACCCCTTCGCCTTCCCAAGAACACCTGAACCCGTATCCAAAGTACCTGTCACCATCGATCCCAGTGGACAAGAGCAATGGGAAATCGAAAAGATACTCAAAGATTGAATCTAGGGCAGAAAAAGACAGTTCTTGATCCATTGGAAATACTATGCCGAAATCGACGCAACATGGGAACTGCTCTACAACCTAGAAGGCGGCAGCACCCTCATCAGATCCTACTGGTTCGATACCTACAATGAAGCTATACCTTTCAGACTCCCTTGGTCCCATGGCGAGACATTCGCTGCCTGGACACTTCAGAAACCAGACTATGCCCCCCGCTCACCTGAGCTTGAGCCTGACGGATTTTGGAAACCTCTCCAAGACTGTGACTACTCAGAATCCAATACCAGCACAACACTCTACACCTTGGATGAATCTGAGATAGAAGGCTAACTGCTTCATGGTATTGTCTTCGCTACTATGGGGCTTATAAAGGTGTAAGGTCCAGACACCAGTGATAGATATATGTTTACTGATTAAGTTATATGTTTTGAAATTGAGTGGAATGCTCCAAAGGCGGGTTGGTCATTAAGCCCTTTAGGATATTCCTTATTTGTTTGTTTGGTTTATTTCTTTTAAGGGGAATGTAATGGAATCCTATTATGTTTCTACTATTACTACTCACTTGATATTGATTATTGCTTATTTGGGTTTATACCTGATAAGTGCTACTATTTGGTTGTTCCTTCCTACTTGTTATGACTTCCTAACTCGTTATTCTTTCCCTGTTTCGCTTATCACTACCCCTCCTTGCTTCTACCCATTTAGGTATCGCTATCCTCCTACTATACCTAATGGATTTGTATAGTAGTAGCGATCTCTTGTTCCTTCCTGTTTGGATTCCATTACTTGTTTTGAGAGCTCCATCCTGTCGCTTTTAACCCTCTGTTTTTGGAATATGGTTATCTTGGTATGCTGCCTCTGTTAGCATGTTTGTTGGACAGGAAGTTTGCACTTTTGTTTGTTTTCCTAGCTACAATCTTTTGTATTTAAAGAGCCTGCAATCCCTTAAGGATTCAGACTCGGAAACCTCACAGGACTATCATCTTTAATACTACAAGTTGAACGGTCACTCTATTAGTTCTATACCTTTTACCTTGTCTATTGAAGACCTATCCATCGACGCTTCACCCCCTATCCTTTTAGTATCTTCTGAGTCCCTTTGGGATTCTCGAGATACTTGGGAGTAGGTTACAATTCCTCTCTACCTTCTTGCTGGAGTGCTGGCTGGACTGACGTTTAGTCAACTAGACTAACTTGTTTAGGGGTCATTAAAGCTCGTAGGTCTGGCATAACATAGTAGTCCAAATGGGTTCTTGAGTAGGTGGGTTCTGCTATGTGTTGTTATGTGGAACATACACTTCACTCTTAATACTTTTCACCCTTAGCTGATTATTCCAGACAGGGGTAGTAATACTCGTAACTGTCAGAAAGCAGTCTTGTGGAGCAATAAGGAAGAACCTTAATGATATACTGTAATGGGGGCGCCGTATAAGAAGATGGATCTAAAGGGTATCATAGTACTAAAAGACTTTAAGTTTAATTCAGCAGAGGTAAAGATGAAAATATATGAATCAAGCAGTAAAATTTAATTTTGTCAAGCAGGAGCTTCACTCTATTTAAGTTCTTCTCACGTTGATAGTTTGTTTCAAGTGTAGAATACTGTTTGTACTAGCAGCCCCTTGACCAAGTGGTCAAGTTAGTAGTTAATATTCAAAGCTGAACAGGCAATATATGGCAGTCAGAAATTCATATAACTTTACCTTGCAAAATAAAAGGCATAATATCAAAGTTTTTCATAATCAGATTTTGTATGTAGCTATCGAATATATACAATACACTAACACCAGACAAAGTACTGTTAAGAGTGTGTTTCTATTAAATTCACATGCCAAGACATAACTATTATCCTGAGGAAATAAATGCCAAGCTGACTACCAGTAAGGA
>QFET01004550.1:0-40808 GCA_003316355.1 Tuber calosporum
CAGGCTACCGCTTAGGCTCTATTGTATAACCGTTCACACAGGCTAGCGCCTGTTACAGAACTATCAGACTATGAAATGTCCTAATAGCAGCAATGGGGATAGTGATTAGGTAATCAGGATACTGAGAAACTAGTTACCAGAATCGAAATCAGGATACCCAAAATCTATGGAGTTGACAAGTTTTTCTTTTTATCATCATCCGTAAGCACAAAAGTCTATCTGCAATTTCAATCAATTGACTGACTTAAGCGGAAAACCACTCTCTAAGAATCACTGAAGATAGTAGACCTCACTTAAGATTTTGCAAAGTGATTATCATCACCCATATAGAGGCAGTCAAGATGATGATAAAAAGGGAATAAATAAAAAATTCATACAAAACGTTTCCAAACAGGATGACCAAAATATCAACAACTCATCCTGCTTATATACTACCCGTCCATATAGAGGAATGTAAAATGGACCTATTTTCTAGTTGGATGGACTTCATAGCAGAGGAAGGTTCGAGAGTTTAAGGACTAGGTAATTCCATTGAATATGAAGCAGGTGTCGAAGTAGTTATCGTATCCCGTCTCTAGGGCTAGTGTGATCTTCTTAAGTCCAACGCAGATATGCACGTTGTTAGACTAGTCTTCAACCTTAGACTAAGAGAGGTAGGACTTTGTTCTTATTGTACAATTACTTGCTAGTCAAGCTCCGGAGGGTAGTTGAAAGTAAGTCCTCTTAGCTATAGACATAACTAGGCAGGGTAGTACCTTATTTTCCCATGAGATTAGTGAAGTTTGATATAAAACTACTAAAAAGAACCAAAACTCTCTCAATAGCCTGAAGGCTATGCACACATATATGTGTACAGAAAACATTATCGCATATGAGTCCTACTAGATACTTTATCAAATATTTTCATTATACATCAAGAATTAATAAGGGAATTGAATATTCCTTATAAATCTGGCTAAGGTTACATCCCTTATTTAGAATTTACCTGGGATGAATTCACTACTAAAAGAGATCATACCTGTCCCATCTACCTAGAAATATGGAAAAATAAACACTTTTCAAAAATTGTGTGCGAAATCTCAACTACAAGAAATTATGGAATTATAATTCTATTATGGTGGTGAAATGATGAACATCTCATAAAAGGAATTCATCGCTCAGGAAGCTGAAGTTTAAAGACTCCAGGGTTTCAACTTCACCTCATGTCTGAGGATGCCAATATCTATTGAATGGGATGAGGAGTTCTTCGAAGATCCAGATTCAGTGGTTATTGGACAAATTGCAAGGGTAGATAAGGAGGAGGATATGATCCTCAATACTCTACCACTGCAATACCATGATTACTAGGACCTATTTCGCCCATCAAGAGTTGCTAATTTGCCTCCTTATGAGACCTACGATTATGCTATTAACCGCAAAGCAGAGAGCTAAACATGTTGGGTACCTATCTATCCTTTGTCAGAAAAACAGTTAAGAGTACTATGCACATATTTGGATAATATATTAAAACAAGGAAAAGTTTCCTCTAGCAGGTCCCCTGTGAAATTATCAATACTCTTCTATTCCAAGCCAGACGGAAGGCTCAGACTGGTAGTAGACTACCAAGGACTAAACAATATTACAATCCACAACAAATACCCACTCCCTCTCATGACTGCACTACACACACATGTTGAAGGAGCAACTATTTTCACTATATGGGGGTCCTCCTGTAGAAAGATAGATCCTGAGGGTGTGACTGCACCAAAACACTCAAAGTGAAATTCATGAGAGGTAAAGATAAAATAAATGAATCAAGCAGTAAAACTTATTATCATTAAGCCGGATCTTAACTCAATTCAAGTTCTTCTCACAAGGATAGTTTGTTATCAGGGTCGAGTACTTTTTGCGCTTATTTAAATAGAATCATAAAGTCAATAACACCCATCCCTACTCTCACTCATAACCTTTCCGAAATCCCCTTCTGAGTTTGTAGATCGCATGGGTGAGATAAGTATATTCAATCTGAAAGGGCATCTGCAATGTATGTTAAGAATGTCTGCAGAAGAGAAAAACAGTTAAGATCACTCTCTTGCCAATGGCCAACTGACAATCTGACTTTGAACTCATACCTAGTTATGCGACTCAGTAGCCCTATGGAATTTTTGCTCATACAAGCACTGCAGTCGACTTGGTCTACTTGGCTAATCAGCAGCTGTTCTTGCAAATGTGTGGCTCCTCCCGCTAGGTGTCTTCTACTGAGGTGGCTAAATGGGTGCTACCCAGAGCCTACCATTTGGAGACCAGATTATATCGTATAAGACTGAATAACTCTAGAGTCTTGTAATGTCCCTCATTTATAGTATACTGCTTGGGCTATCATTGCTTAACTAGTAGAGCATTATCCAGACTTAATTCTCTATGTCCCAGACTTGCAGAGGGCTCTTCTCAGGTACTCCCATGCCTCTCATGGATATAAGGCACATATGGTACACTCAGAGCACCTACTGGTATCAATAGTTAGAACTTGCCCAGGTCAACTGTCGCCCACCCCTATATATATCCTCTTGTCAGCATCCAGTATCATGGCTGGTGGTAACGTTTACACTGAATATGACCTCCTTCGTCCTGACAATTTTGCTAGACTTTCATCAACTGTAGTACTTTACTATGGAGACTCAAATTGTGAACGTGGGGGCCAGAGGGGGGGTTTTAGGTTGTCAATACATCCCAAATCACCTCTGGATGATTATAGTAGAGTATTGCGTTTAGTGTAATGATAGAGCAAGGTAACTTGAGATTTCTCTCCGTATATGGAGAAACCAAGGTAGGGTAACTCATCTTCTTTATTGTCCAAGTGTTACTGCAAGTCTGTGTAATGCCCATTTACATCAACTGAACTACTCGTGTAATATCTCTATTCTTTACACTCACTGCGTCAACCATGATTCATGATTAGCTTGTCAAAGTGGGTCACCCTACCTAACCTTGGCTCTGAGTTTCCCTGCCTAAGCGGGTTACCTTACTCAAATATCCACCAAGGTTACCTAGCCTTGCAGGGTTCCCCTACCCAACTCAGTGACCCAGAACCTTTCCTAAGTCTAAGTACCTATAGTGGTCATGTCACTCTACAGGGGTAATATACCGTTCTTCTCTATGTGCTTGCAGGACCACTGGCTGAGCTGAGGTTCGACATGCTATACCATCTGATTTAGGTGTTGTTATATATACCAGGCTGGATCTCAAACATAGATACCCTCTAATCCACATGTCAAAGTGTAATGAATGGAAAATTGGCTTTCACACAAGATATGACCTATATTAATTCAAGGTCATGCAATTTGCACTAGTTAATGCACCAGCAACATTCCAGTCAATTATGACTATAATCTTAAAACACTTCTTTGATCAAGTGGTGGTAGTATATATCAATGAAATATTTCTATACACCAAAACTGAAAAGGATCATCTCATATTGGTCAAGAAGGTACTGAAACAGCTATGAGAGTATCATATGGCAATATCCTTAGCAAAAAGCACCTTCTATGTTAAATCTGTAGAAAATCTTTTGCATATAGTGGGTGTTGATAGTGTCACTATGAGTGAGTGCAAAGACACAGCAATCAAGGCCTAAAACCCACCTACATTAGTAAAGGATAGTCAAATCTTTATAGGATTGGTGAATTTTTACCAAGGTTTGATAAACAATTTATCAGCACTATGGGCACGAATTACTGATTTACTAAAGGAAAATCCTAAGCATTTTGCTTAGTGAGGAACAGCAACAAATAGCTTATAATGAGCTCAAATGCTAGTTTATTACAGCTCCCATATTATGTCACTTTCATCCTGAAACAGAGATGGTAGTGGAAACAGATGCAAGTAAATATTCTCTTGGATAGGTCCTTTCTGAATATATAGATAAGAAGCTACATCTTCTTGTATTTTATTCCCGAAAACCTACTCCTGCAGAACGCATCTATGATATTCATGATAAAGAATTATTAGTAATATTAGTTGCATTGGAAGAATAGCGACACTACCTGGCTGGAACTGATGAACCTTTTACTATACATACCAATCATCAAATCATACAATATTTCGTTACAACAAAGGACTTGTCGGCACAACAAATCAGCTGGGCTCAGAAGCTCAGTGATTTTAACTGTAAAATCATTTACTGACTTAGGACCAAAGAAGGCAAACCAAATGTGTTAAGCAGGAGGCCAGAGTACCTCCCTGAGAAGGTAGCTGAGGATGCTAAGCAGGCTATACTTCAGTCTCACCACTTTGAAAACTCCAAAATAATTGAAATCTAGCTGTCTCAGTTATATGGAGTAAAGGAAACTTAGAACAATTCCAACTAGGATTGCCTCAAAGAGAAAGGCACAATACAATAAGGATTAAAAAACTTCAACAGGAAGTAGAATCCTGACTTGAGGTTCCAAGCTAGCTGCCAGTCACAACCCATATAGTACCGAAGAAACTATAGTCTGTGCACATGGGCAAGTATTTAAAGGAACCGGGTTAGCCATAGGACTTCCTATTGGAACATATGCTGTATTGCACCATGAAGTGAACTTGCAATCAAGCATGATATTTCTATAGGAGTTGGAGTAGTGGATGCAGACTATAGGGAAGAGGTTAAGATCCTCCTAGTTAATTCTACCAGGAATGCCTGGCAGGTATAGAAGGGAGACTACCTAGCATGGATGATTATGGAAAAGATTGATGAAAGGGAACTCCATGAGGCCATGGAGTTATACGATACAGTCCAAGCAAGCCTATGATTCACCAGCTCTGATATGTAAAAGGAAGAAACCAACTATAATTATATTTCCTACACTCCAATGCAAAACACGAATAACTGGACTCAACTGACATTACCTTATATCCAATATGCACAAAAGGACAAATTTTAATGTTCAATGCAATAATCACTAAGTGTGATGCAAAGAAGTGTGATACTAAGACCTTGGAAAGAGTTAAAGAAAAGGCAAATGACAATTGAGAGTGGTTGTGCAGGAAACAGGAACTATAAAGTCTATGACATGATAGTAAAGAAATTCTTAAACAATAAACCCTAACTGAAGGAATGCTCTTCTACAAAGAGTGCCTATATATTTCTCAAAATGAAACCCGGCAGACAGATATTGCAAAAGGCTATCATGACTCCAAATTTGCAGGATATTTCCGTCAAGAAAAGACTCTCGAGATTATCACAAGCGAGATTTCCAAGGCCGGAATCACGAACTGGATAAAAGACATAGTATAATCCTGTACTGAAGGCTAGAAAGCTTATGCACTGAGACATGCACACCTTAGGATATTATAACTATTGCAGTTACAATTTGCAGCTTGAGCATCTACATCAGTAGATTATATTACACATTTACCTCAATCTGCCAGATGTAGCGAGAATATAATAATAGTAGACCAGTTTATAAAAATAGCAGATTTAATTACATAGGAAAAAATGTTACAGTAATGGACGTCGTTAATGCATTCATCAAAGAAGTGTAGACACTGCATAGGTTACTGAACAAAATCCTCACGGACATGGACGCAAAATTTGCAGGTAAATTTGGGAATCTTTGTGCAAGAGATTAAATATTAAAAGCAAAATGTCTCCTACTTACTGCACTTAAACTGATAGACAAATGCAATGAGACAACCAGATACTGTAGGGCAATCTGCAAATATAGTTAAACTTGATAAGGTTAATTGGTACCATCTGCTGTTATTAGTCAAATATGCATATAATAACTCACTCACAAGTACGTATGGCATAACTAGATTGTTCACAAACTATGGTTACCATCCACAAATAGGATAGATGAAGGAGCCGGAACCACAAAACTCTGGAGCCACTACTTATGCTTACTGGATGAAAACGATACATAATAAGGCAAAGAAATCTATTGAGAGACTTGTGAAAACATGAATGAATACTATGATCAGAAGGCTCACAGTCAACTAGACTTCAAACTTGGTGACTTGGTTATGCTAAAGGCAAATAATATCGATACGGAGTGTCGGTGTTACAAACCTATCCCTAGTCTGCTGGACAAGGCACACTATCTCCTTCAACTGGAACAGGTAACGATACGTACCGCTGTTCTTACTGCTCATCAGGTCTCGTAGCCTTACGTCGCCATGGGAATGCTGAGTCCTGTCACTCCTAGCCCTTGCGACTGCTCCTTAGCGATACGTTCCTCAAATCACCTTTCGGTCAGTAATATAAACGGATGGTCGTAATAAGAATAAAGTATTGATGGAACTAATAGTAAAGGTATAACATAGGAAGTAACTTATGTGGTTGTGTGAAGAGCTAGCTATCTGTGTCCGTGACCCTCCTTATATAGGCGCTCTTCCCACAACCCTAACCCTGGTGACTTTACTATGAGTCACCTCTTTACTATGACTCCCGTGTGAGTCATAGTATAACAAACATCCTATGACTCATAATTTGAGTCATAGTATACAATCCCCATAGTATTCAATTTCCATAAAAGGTCATGTGCGCTAATCGCGTCACATGCATGAAACCCCTGACTCCTACTTGTAGTCAGGTGCAAAAGTCATAACATCATATGACCTCACAATCGTGAGTCATGAAACCATAAACATAAATCAAACCAAACATCATAATGGTAAATGATCTCACAAATCGTGAGTCATGTGAAACATTCCATATTGCTAAGTCACGATTTTGACAATAGCTCCTCTCTCCCTCAGCTTGAGTCCCATCAAGCAATTCACCAAGTTTCATTACTTGGTTCCCGAATCTTCTCGCGTCGCGACGGAACTTCTGTAGTATTTATTCCGTTGTGCGTAACTGTTTCCTGACCATCTCCAATGTCAGGTCTACCACCTCGATAGTTCGTTTTTGGTGCGCCATGGTGGTTTGTTGCGCTTCGAGGGTTTCCTTCTGGAGTCTAATTGTTCCTTGGGTTTCATCCAGTTGGATTTCTAAACCCGAAATTTTTCTCTGGAAGAATTCAATATCTGCCTGTGTGTGTTGGCTTTCAGTATTATTGTTTCGGGTTTCCTCTCCCCTCTCCAACCGTCCCCTCCTGGCTTCTGTGAGCTGGGCATCCTTCCTGCTCAATTCTTCTCTTTTACCCGCCGCCTTGGGGTAGTATCTCGCCCGGATCTTTGCATCCCTGTGGGCTCGACATTTATTTCGGTAACACTCCTCCCCTCTCGTTTCTGCATGTGGATGTTTTGGCCAGTAACTGACCCCTTCCTTGTCTCCTCTATGTACGTTGCAATGCTCGTCATAGCATGCCGTCCAGCTCATCGCCTTATGTTATGATGCCCTTTGCCGGTCCTCTACCATTGCATAGCCTGGGCTAGTCGGAGTGATTTCTTGCATTGGGTCTCCCCAACTGTCGTTCGTTGTTCTTGTTTGATTTCTTCCCAGCCTTGGTAATACTGGGTAACGTTCCTGGAAGTGTTTGATTGCATGTTCCGCGGGTTTGAAGTTTTCCGCTGGGTGCCGAACTTTATCGTGATCAGGAGAATATCCCGTCCACTTCGCACGATATTGGAGTCTTCCGTAATGTAGTCGTGAATCGACTATTTCTTCAAGTTCGTATTCTGTTTGACCTTCGATTTCGATTGGTGGTGGTGGTAACTGGCTCTGTGAAGGGAATCTTTGGTCTTGGTAGGGTTCGAGAAGTGAGATGTGGATGGTATTGTGTATTCTCATCGATGGGGGAAAGTCTAGCTTATATGCACTGTTCCCCACTCTTGCCAAGATCTTGAAGGGCCCTATCTTTCTGTAATCGAGTTTCTTGCATGGTCTTGTGGTCCTTACATTCCTTGGTAGGAACTATACCATAACTCCTGATTTCAAATTCGGATCGGGTTTTCTGTGTTGATCGTAATTTTCTTTCCGTCGAAGTTTTGCGGCCACCATTTCTTCACGTATGGTATGGTACCATTGGTTCCTTTCGTTCGCCGGAAAGTTCCGATCCGGTATCAGATGACCATATGCATCATGTTTCGGGTGTTGTCCGTAGCTTGCAAAGAAGATTGTTATCTTAATTGTTTCTTGTTGTCCATTATTGTATGCAAACTCCGCAAAAGGTAATAGTTCGTTCTAATTATCTTGTTGATAATTGACGTATGCCCTCAGGTATTGTTCCAGGATGGCATTGCTTCCTTCATTCTGTCCATCCGTTTGCAGGTGGTTAGCTGTGCTCAGTTTCCTTTCGATTCCCAACCTCTGGGCTGTCTCTTTCCATAGGTCAGAGGTGAACAGTGTTCCCCTATCAGTGATGATATCATGCGGCAATCCATGTAACCGAAAGATTTCTTTTGCAAAGGTTTGCGCGAATTCTTTTGTTGTCATATCGTTCCGGCATGCAATAAGATGACTCATTTTTGTCAGTCTGTCAATGACTACCAAGATCGCATCATATCCGTCCAATTCTGGTAAATCCGTGATAAAATCCATCGATATCGACTTCCATGGCTTATCTGGTACTTCATTTGGTTGTTGTTGACCATACGGAGCATGTCGGGATGATTTCGTTCTTTGACAAATGTCGCAGTTCTTGATATATTTCTTGATCGTTTCCTGCATTTCAGGCCAGTAGTAACTGCGACTGATGCGTTCCGTGGTCTTTGCTGTCCCTCCATGTCCTGCTTGCAGAATGTCGTGATTTTTTCTGATAAGTTCTGTCCTTATCTTCTCCTCTTGTGGTACCCATATCTTGTTCTGGTACCATAGGCAGTCATCCTTCCATTGGCATAGCCCCAGGGCTACATCCTTCATTTCTTTTGTTCCTTGTTCGAGTGCTTTCCTTATATCTTGTATGTGAGGGTCCTTCCCACTCTGTTCCTTAAGATTTCTCATCTATTCTCTGGGAAAGCTAATCGTATCCATTTCCTGTATCCTTATCTCCTCAATGTATTTTTCTTGTGGTAATAGGATCCTATGTTTCTGTTTGATCCTGTCATCATCTTCTTCTGGTGCATCTTGACTTCTCATTGTCAATGCGTCTGGCTTGCCGCTTTCCTTTCGTGGCCGATATTCGATCCATATATTGTATTGGCTTAACTTCTCGCTCCACCGGAATTGTCGTTCATTGAGATCTTTTGTTGTCGTGAAAGGGACCAAATTCTTATAGTCAGTGAGGATCCTTGTCTTGTGATGGCTTCCCAACACATATCTTCTCCATTCCTTGAGTGCCTGTACTATGGCCAATAGTTCTTTGTCGTGAATATCGTAGTTGCATTCCGCATTCAACATTGTCTTTGATCGGAATGCCACCGGCCGCCATTTCTTGTCTTCGCACTGCTGCGATAGAATCCCCGTACAGACGTACTTCGATGCATCAGTTTCGACCATGATCGGTCTCTCTGGATCATAATGGGTTAGTACGGGTGCTAAAGTTATTTTCTGTCTCAGCATATCAAACGCCTCGCTTTACGCTCTACCCCACTTCCATTTTGCATTTTTCTTTGTCAGATTGTATAGAGGTTTTGCTGTCCTGCTAAACCCCTCGATGAATCTTTGGTAAAAGTTGCAGAATCCCATAAATCTTAGGATATCAGTTTTGTTCTTCCGAATCGCCCATTCCCATATGGCTGCCCTCTTGACCAGATCCATCCGGACTCCTTCTTGGTCAATAATAAATCCTAAGTATTCAACTTCTGTCTTTTGGAATTCACACTTAGTTGGCTTGATTCTCATTCCAGATTTTTCAATCGCTTCCAGGATCTTTCCCAAGCCTTACTGGTGCTGCTCCATTGTTTCTGAGTACACTAGTCCGTCATCCAAATATACTATACAGCATATGTCCAAGAATCGGTGTAACGTTTGATTGATCCATCTCTGGAATGTTGCCGGTGCATTGGTCAAGCCGAATGGCATTACCAAGTATTCGTAAGTTCCGTATCGTGTCACGAATGTAGTTTTCCTTTCGTCTCCTTTCTTGATCCGCACATTGTGGTATGTATCTTTAATATCCAGCTTCGTAAAGTATCGGGCGCTATTTAGCCCTACCAAGGCTTCGCCGATGAATGGGAGTGGGTATCGATCTTTTTTGTAACTTCATTAAGTCCTCGGTAATCCACGCATAGTCGTAATTTTCTGTCATTCTTCTTGACGAAAAGGATGGGTGCTCTTGTTTCCGCAAAGGAGTCTCACATCCATCCCCTTTCCAGATTCTGTTTCAAATAGCTTCTCAATTGTTCCAGTTCCGCCGCTCATAGTGGATATAACCTCTTTGCTGGGATTGTATTTCCTTTTTCTAGGTTAATCTCGTAGTCCACTCCTTCTCTGTAAGGCGGTAACGTGGTCTTTTCTTTCTCTTCGAAGAGATCCAGGCATTGGTGATATACCTCTGGTATGATCCGTTCCAAGGGTTTTTTCCCTTGGTACTTTTTGGCCTTAATAGCCAGCTCGGTACTGACATTCATCGCCTTCAAATCGCATTGGCCGTCCTCCTGGTTCCACTTGAGAATGCAGGTTATTTCTCCTCTTCTGTAGAACCTCCCAAAGGCTTGAGCCGAGATCTCGCAGATCTCTATCCGTTTCTGGTCCGTTTTTATTTCTTCCCCGGTACCCTCTGATTCGTTTCTGTCCTGGTCTCTTTCACGGTCCGTACTTCCGAATCCTTGGTCTTCTCGTTTAGTCTTTGGAAGTTCTTCAACTTCCTTGCATTCCCCGTCCAGGTATCTTTCAAATATCAGTTGCGCTATCCTGTCACCGGAGTTGACTGTGTAGTCTTCGTCCCTGAGGTTCACTATTACTACCTTCAGTTCACCTGTATAATCTGCATCTATTACACCCGCGTTGGTTGTAAGCCTATTCTTGACTGCTAACCCGCTTCGTGGTGTAATGCGCCCATAAGTGCCTTGTGGTAATCAGATGGCTATTCCAGTTCGGATGACCCCTTGCCCTTTGGCTCGTATTGTTGCTCTTTTGCTAGCGTACAGGTCGTGTCTTGCTACCCTCAGTGAGCCTCTCGTAGGCGTCGTTGCCTCTTTAGTCAGCTTTTTGACTCGAATCTATTTATCCGTTTTTGGCTAAACCGTTGAGAACTTCATATCTAAGTTCTCCTCCTGGGCTTGCGCTTCTGGGACTATAAAGACCCTTGGTAACTCTTTTAAACACCAGGTCGTGCATCTCTCACTATCAAACGTAATGGTCCCCTTTCCCCAATCAATTGCAGGGCTATGTTCTCTCAACCATGGCATTCCAAGAACTGGTTCATGGTTTTGTAAATTTGCCACTTGGAAGGTAATCATTTCCCTATGGCTACCGATGTCCATAGGTTATGTTGTCGTATGGGTTACAGGACCCATCGCGCTGAGTTTGCCGTCCGCCAGGTAAATCTCTCGTTGTTGCTTGACCTTTACCATAGGCATGCCATACTTTTCGCATACCTCTTTCTCAATAAAGTCCTCAGTCGCTCCTGGGTCGATCATTCCGTTGAGGGTGATAATCTTGTCTCTGCCATGTAGTCGCATTTTTACCATGACATGGTGGTTTTCGTGTTCCAGTGATTCTGTGTTGTTTAGTGCTGCGTAGAAGTTTTGTTTCTCGATGGGTTTCCTTTTCCCCTTGTCCCTCAGAGCATCGTTTACTAGGGACCGTCTTCTTTTTCCTCTTCGTTCTTTCTGCTTTCGAGATCCCTTTCGCAGATTGCTGTTTTTTTGTTTCCATCGTTGGTTCTGCACCCTACTGACTGTCCTCACTGGATATTCTTTCTCATCTCTAGGGTTGGTGCAGTTTCTCATCATGTATCCTGGCTTCGCACATGCCATACACAGATTGAGGTTTCTTCTCCTCCAATATTTGATCTTTGATATGTTAAGAGCTAGTCTTCGCCTCGACGTATCTAGGTCCATCGGATCTCCTCGAGACTCCTGTAGTCGTTGGGTCTTGAAGGTGCCGTTGTAGTTTCTGGCGTTGTCATATGTTTTGGTCTTTGACCTTCCTTGCACATCTTTGATAACGTCCTAGCGGTTTTCCTGAGTAATGGCCCATACCGCCATTTCCTCCGTCGTTGTGAAGTCTTGAGCCCTCATGGCCTATGCGTTCTAAATTTCTTCGTGTAAGCCTCTCAGGAAGGCCCTTCCCAAGGTTGCTTCGTCGTATTCTGCCTCTGTCGCCAATAGTCATAACTCATTCCAGATAACAATCATATTCCGGCTCCCTTTATTGATTTTCTCGCTTTTATTTCTTGCTGTTTCTCTAGCATCCACGTCGCCGAACTGGATATGTAGAGTGGCTTGAAATTCTACCCAGTTATTCCATGTGGCTGGGGTCTTTCCTTCCACATATGGAGTAATCCATTTGCCTGCTGATTCCCTCAGTAGGGATTTGGCGAAGTCCACTTTTAATCCGTCTTCATTTTCTCCCCATCCTAGTGCTGTGTAGTACATTGCAAGTTAGACTAGCCATGCTCGCAGTTTGGTACGGTCTCCTGTAAATGTATCCAGGGTTTTGATTTTTGGCCTCCGCACAGTCTGTTCCTGTCGATTTTCCTGAACCGTTCTGATCAACTCTTGGAGTTGTTCTCTCCTGAGAGTTATCGTATCCGCTGGTCCTGCTACCCCCGACACTCTGTGTATTGGGGATGCTCCAGAGCTTACTGACATTGATCTTTGTTGAAATTTCTTATTCATTTTCATATAAATATTTCCTTGAACATATCGTATTTCTCTTACTTGGTTAGTGTTTCGGCAATTCCTGTTACACCGCATACATTACTACAGCTAGGACATACTGTGTGTTTATTTCTTTTATATTTCATTATTACGATAAGGATTCTTATGTATATTACTTTATCTGGTATTCAGGTTATTTCACTTGCTTATCACATATTTTAACAGTTATTGTTCCGTCCTTTATGTCTTATCATCCACAACGAAACCCCTCACACCACTTTAGTTTTATACAAACTTTTGGGATTTTCTTGGCAGGTTTTCAGGGTCAAATATGTTCGCACTCATGTTTTCCCTACTGACGTTACGGTAAAACACGTTCGTACTTATATTTTTCCCTTTTATATTCTTTTAGATAACGGGAGGGCGAACTCTTGTATATATAGGGGCTACCGCCCACTTTTATCACTTAGAAGAATAAGGAACAGACTACCTACCAATCTACCTTCATAAATCTACCTCTCCTCATCAAGGCGTGCCCGCAATACTCGCTTAGTATTGTGTTAGTATATTCCAATAGATATAAGAATGTGCCCATACACATTTGAACAGGTTATGAGCCCGGGCCTCCTATATCTTTAGGATATACATTTACACCCTCCAACAGACGACGAAACCTCACAGTCAACGAAGCAAAACCCGTCCTGCTATGAATCCACGTTTCCCACCAGAATAATACCCCAAAATATTTTTCTCGACAAAGTTTATTTCTCGGCACGAATCATCGAAAATACGAAACGCTCCTTCTTGACGAAACCAGACATTCTCGGCCTCGGCATTACACAAGGCTCGGCGAAACACTCTCGGCGTTAACCACTACTTAACCAACCTCTTTTCAGCGTTCGCATCCGTCTCCTTCTTTTTCCTCTCTTTGTGTGCGCAAGCGTTACCTACCACTCCCCCGCACACTTTATCAACTACCTGGAAGTTAACACATCTGAGGGTGGACACTCCTAGAAAAATCCTTGATAGGTGAACGTGTTACTTTCAGGCTTGATAAAAGTTGTGTGGACTTAAAGGGGCTGTGTGGCTACAGAGGACAATTCGAAGAACACAACTTGTGTAACCAAAATCCACCATGGCCTCATCCTCAACCACCGTCCCTGAACCTTCGACAGACAATCTCCCAGCAACCCCTCTGCCCATTGACCAAAGGGCACGGACATACGCTGTTAACTCTAAACGCTGCTTCGCACCCAGCTACAAAGTCAGCTCCATCCCAAAGCTGACTGGGCCAGAGAACCACCGCACATGGCGTGACATCTCTGAGTACGCCCTTGGACTGTTCAACTGCAGGGACATTGTGCAAGGAACGGAAACCATCCCCGATGAAATACGGGATGAAGACGGGGATCTGATGAATGTTGACCATATAGATGAATTTCGGGATCGCTACCAGTAGGCATCGGCCTACTTCCTCGATACAATTGATCCAAAATGGCTCATCCTCCTGGCAACCACAAAACGCCGCACGCAATCTGGACGGCGTTCCAGGATAAATTTGACAGAGAAAACACCTTCTCCTTCTTCGACCAACTCAACGCTGTTCTCGATACCAAATACGAGTTGTCTGAACCCATCGATGATAACATCAGCAAGTTCGACACCCTCTGGAATCGCATGCAACACCATTGCACCTCGGCTACCGAATATGACCGTTACTCCCTACCTTTTGCATTTAAGACGGTATTCGAGTCATTAGAAGCAAAAGCTACTGTCCTTCTCTGGTCCCTTCCCGAGTCGATGAACAACATCGCTGACAACCTTCAAACCAAGGAGGACCTTACCTACAACCATGTCTATAACAGGTTGTTGGACCTTAAAACTTCGGTTAACTCTGAAGGAGACAAGGTGTATAAAACCGCCACTGTCAAAGGAAAAGGGAAGGAACAACCCCAATGAAAGGGAAACAGCACATCGGTCACAGCCAAGGAATGCTCATACTGCAAAAAGTATTACCCCTCTGTACACCATGAAGGGCATACTTGGAAACAGTGTCAGAAACTCAAGACCGATAACCAAAAGAAGAAGGAAAGGACGGCGATTGACACCGCCAAGATCGGCAAGGAAGAGACATCCAAACCGGTCAGTACATCCTCAACCCTTACCACTACGCGAAAGACCCCACACCCACCCAATTGGGTAATCGATATAGGCGCAAGCTCACATATGACAAGCAACCTAGACCTTCTTATAAACTTTGAACTAGAATAAGGAGACCTCAAGTTTGGCGATGACTCTGTAATAGAGTCTTGCGGCCGAGGAACAGTTAAGCTCATGGCTAAAACGTCTAATGGCCATGTATCTCGTGTTTTTCTTCAACGTGTTCTGTGGGTTCCTAAGTTGGGCCAATGCAATTGGTTATCGTGGCGCGCTATCGTTTCTTTGGGAAAAGGGTTTTCTTTACGCAGTTCAGGGAAGGACCTGGATGTCCTGGGAGAGAATAAAGAGGTTTTATGGGGCAAGCTTGACGGACAGGATTATGCCGTGCAGGAAAGAAAGGAACAGGCATACAAAATGACCTATCAGGAGTGGCATGAAGCCTTGAGTCATCCCTCGGCAGCCTACCTTCGCTCCGACAAATACTCCGATACACCCCATATCCCTAAGCTTCCTACAGGTTGGTAATGCGAAACTTGCATTACCTCAAAGTTGTCCAAACGAAAACAAGAACCAACACAGCACCGTTGCTAAAGCCCCTTCGAGTTAATTCACTCCGACTTAAGCAGAAAATTCTCGACACCATCCTTTGGTAATTCTCGGTACTATATCGCCTTCCTTGATGACTGCACACGATATACCTGGATGTTCCCCATCAAGGTAAAATCTGATACAGTAAAAATCTTCATACAGTTCATCCAGGACTGACAAACCCAAGATAGCGCCATAATCAAACGATTCAGGACTGATAATGGTGGTGATTACCTGAACCATGAAATGCTAAACCTGTTTCAGGCGCATGGAATACTTCATGACAAAACTCCACCCTACTCATATGAATCAAATGGCGTTGCTGAACAGTATAACAGGACCATAATAACCACCACTAGGTCCATGTTAAAAGGTTTACCTCTACGACTTTGGGCAGAAGCAATCGCAACCGCCGTATACCTCAGAAAGCGTCTTCCCAGCCGATCCATAGGAGGTTCAACGCCCTATGAATCTCTCTACAAACAAAAGCCGTTGATCAACCATCCTGCGCCCATACGGGACCAAATGCTTCGTCCACATACCTGAGGAGACCAGAAAACCAGGAACGAAGCTACAGCCCCGGGCGATCAAAGGCTATCTTGTTGGATACACATCCTTTGACAAGATATATCGGATATACATCCCCTCGCAACATAAGATATCCGAAACACGGCAGGTACACTGGACCACTAATACGATTGAACAAGCGGAAGTGCCAAGTACAACACCTGCTCCGGAATCCCAATTTGCGACCGTCCATCCTCCCTCCTTTCCAATAGACCTGCAATCGGACAGTAAGACTTTGGAATTGGACCCGAGTACGATACTTACCAACCGTACAACACCGATTGAAATCCATCCTCCTCCATTACCTCCACATCCAGAGATGTACGACCGACCTAACACACCATCACCTACTCCGGAACCTACTCCCTTGGAACAATAAGGGCAAGAATATGAGGCTCTACCAGACGAGCAAACGGAAACACGGACAAGGTCAGGATGGATCTCACGCCCACCGGTATGCTTTAGCAGAAATGCTACTGAACTACCGGATGAGGATCCCACCACGTATCACCAAGCGATTAACAGTACGCTTAAGGAACAGTGGACCATGGCGATAGATGACGAGATTAATGCACTAAAAAGGAATGAAACCTTCGATGTTGTTGAGAGACTGATGGGAAGAAAGATAATTGATCGTAAGTGGGTTTACAAGACTAAACATAATGCAGATGGGACTTTCGAAAGGTTTAGTGCAAGAGCCGTTACCAAAGGGCTTTCACAAATTCCGGGCTTTGACTGCGAAGAAACATTCGCCCCTGTCATCCATTCTGAATCTCTCCGTTTCCTCCTTGCGATATGCGCCAAAAACAAATGGTGACCGTGACAGTTCGATGTTAAATCTGCTTTCCTCTACAGCCAACTCAAAGAAGAAGTTTACCTACCACCGTTACCTGGGTACCGTAACGGAAAAAAAGTATGGAAACTTAACCGATGTCCTTATGGAGTTAAGCAATCTGCGAATGAATGGTATGCTCTCTTCGCAAAATTCTTAACCTCCAAAGGATTTACGACATCAACCCTCGATCCATGCTTGTTCGTCCATACTAAACACGACCTCTACGTATCGGTTTACCTCGACGACATTGCCATACACGCAGCCGACTCCCCCCACGCCACATCTCTGATAAAAGACCTGAAAATGGCATTCGAGATCACTGACCTAGGGGAAGCTAACTTCCTACTCGGCTTGCACATAAAGTATACACCAGACTGCATACCTCTTACCCAGCAAAAATACATCAAGTCAGTCCTCCAATGATATGGCATGGAAAACTCACATTCCATATCTACCCCTTTACCAAAAGGCATTCAACTTACGAAAGGGACCAAAGATATACGGAAACCAGACCCCTCTATTTACCAATCGGTTATAGGATCACATGTACCTCAGCACTGGCACAAGACCCGACCTCTCGTATACGATTTCATTTCTTTCTCAATTTTCTTCTAGCCCATCTGAAGCACACTTAAAGGCCGCTAAACACGTCCTTCGTTACCTTGCTGGAACGGAAAATATAGGATTGTTCTACTCGTACCCAACCAACACAACTCTTGCTATCGATGTCTATGCTGATGCAGACTTTGCCGCTTGCCTTGATACCTGCCGCTCCTTCTCAGGATACATTGTTGTCTTAAATGGTTCATGTATCTCCTGGCGATCCAAGAAACAGGCATCCGTCGCTACAACTACAACCGAAGCGGAATACGTTGCTATGTCACTGGCTACGCGACAAATTCAATAGTTCCAAAAAGGCCTCAACGATATTCGACCAAGTTTACCAATCGCTTTGCACGCAGATATTACCGGCGCTAATTTTCTTGCGACAAACCATCAACTCAATGAATGTACCAAACACATCGATATTTGCTTTCACAAAATACGAGAAGAACTCGACCGCGGTTCGTTCACTTTACTCAAAGTTGAGTCGTCAGAAAACCTTACCGATATCTGCACCAAAATCTTAGCGAAACTGGCACATACACGGTTGATGGGACTTCAGGGCTATAGATATTGAGGGGAAGTGTTGAAATTTCTTATTCGTTTTTATATGAATATTTCCATGAACATATCGTATATTCTCTTACTTGGTTAGTGTTTCGGCAATACCTAATACACCGCATATATTACTAAAGCTAGGACATACTGTGCGTTTTTTTCTGTTATATTTCATTATTACGATAAGGATTCTTGTGTATATTTCTTTATCTGGTATTCGGGTTGTTTCGCTTGCTTATCACATATTTTAACGGTTATTGTTCCGTCCTTTATGTCTTATCATCCACAACGAAACCCTTCACACCACTTTAGTTTTATACAAACTTTTAGGATTTTCTTGGCAGGTTTTCAGGGTCAAATACGTTCGCACTTATGTTTTTCCTACTGATGTTACGGTAAAATACGTTCGTACTTATATTTTTCCCTTTTATATTCTTTTAGATAACGGGAGGGCGCACTCTTGTATATATAGGGGCTACTGCCCACTTTTCTCGCTTAGAAGAATAAGGAACAGACTACCTACCAATCTACCTTCATAAATCTACCTTTCCTCATCAAGGCGTGCCTGCAATACTCGCTTAGTATTGCGTTAGTATATTCCGTTGGATATAAGATCATGCCCATACACATTTGAACAATCTTAATCTTGCTTCTGGAGTGACCGGGCTTGGAGGTCTTGGGGATCCTTCTCGCGATATCTCGCTTAAGGCTTATCCAAGTTCTGCTTGTAGTCCTAAGAAACTCAGTAGATTGTTGAACTCTGGTACTTCTATATCTGTAGGTGAATCCGTTTTGTATTCGTTAAGTGTCGCAAAGGGCGCAACCAAATGTTACAAACCTATCCCTAGTCTGCCGGACAAGGCACACTATCTCCTTCAACTGCAACAGGTAACAATACGTACTGCTATTCTTACCAATCGTCAGGTCTCGTAGCCTTACGTCGCCTTGGGAACGATGAGTCCTGTCACTCCTAGCCCTTGCGACTGCTTCTTAGCGATACGTTCCTCAAATCACCTTTCGATCGGTAATATAAACGGATAGTCGTAATAAGAATAAAGTATTGATTGAACTAATAGTAAAAGTATAACATAGGAAGTAACTTAGGTGGTTATGTGAAGAGCTAGCTATCTGTGTCTTGTTTTTTTTTTTTTTTATATCATGTATGGCTTGTTAAGGTACAAGAACTAGCATGCATGGTGAGATATGGTGTAAAGAAAACCTTAAATCCAAAACGAACAAACAAAGGAAAGAACACCTCCAAAGCTCCTAGTAATGCCTTGCATAAGACACGTCACCACATACGGTTAATCAAAAAGCAAATGAAACAAACCAAGACCCGAGGGCCAACTTGTAACACAAAAGGAAGTACAACCACAAACACCCAGGCAGAACCAAGCCAATCAAAATATAAGCTAAAGCGGCCGAGGCAGAGAGGAAGAATGAAGGAGAGGGGCGACGGAGGAGGCAGGGAAAGAGGGGAAGATCATTGGGGAGGGGGAGCGGCGCCCAGGGGCAGGCATAAGAGGGGGGAAGGCAGTGCCCATCTCGCGGAAAAAGCGACCGAGGGCAAGAAGGAGCGGGAGCGAGGACCACAGAGGGGCCTCAGGGCTAATGTCGGTGACACCTAGGAGGTGGCATGACCGTTCAAGGGCAGTTGAGGGACAGCGTAGGATGGTGTGGCTGAAAGTCTCATCCTCCTCCGCACAACGGGGGCAGAGGGTGGGAAGGCCAACAGAAGACCAGGAGGGGTGGGCCGCAAGGTAGCTCTTGTGTGAGCGAATCTGATGCACGCGCCCGGCAATGAACTTCCCAAGGCCCATGAAGGGGTTAGGCGATAGGCGCCTGGGGAAACGATAATACTTGAGAGGAGGAGCGGTCCTGAACCAGTCATCCATGAGAAGATCATGGGCCTTCCGGCGCAGAACACGGTAGGCAGAGGTTATGGCTGTTGCAGGCGGCTGGGAGGGGTAAAGGATACTATATTCCGTCCTAATCAAGGGGGCAAATGACAACAAGCCCTAGAGCGGTAGTGCCAGATGAGCCAAAGCATCAATTGGGAGGTGTGTACGTACCGGGGGTGTAGGAGGGGACGTCCGCCAGCTCAGGGGCATAATATTGGCGGGCAGATGCCTACACAGGTGTCGGAAAGAATCTGGTGCACGGAACTGCAGCAGCGAAGGAAAGTCAGGAGGAAGGCGAGCTGCAGCAGGACTGGCGGAGGGCGGGAGGGACACTAGCCGGAGGGTGTCCAGGCGGCGACGGTGCCTGGCCAAGGAGGCGACTGGGGGTAGGCAGGCTTCTGCGGAGAGGATCAGGGTGGGAGTGGATCGGAAACAGTTGGTGACCCATTGCTGAAGAGAACGTCAAAAAACCTTCCTTCGGTCCAAAGTTGACCGGGAGGGCACCAGAAGGTCTGCTCCATAGAGGAGGATTGGTAACAGAAGGGAGACGGCCAGCCTGTGGCACAAATGGGGGGAGAGGCCAGACCCTGGAGGTGACAGCCGCTGAACAGTGGAAAATGCACCCTGGGCAAGAGAGAGGCGTCAGGAGAAATGAGGGTGGGTGGAGAGACAAGGGGTAAACCAGTAACCTAGCCAACGGACTTGGGACTGCTGGGAGAACAAAAGCGAATCAATAGCGATTGGAGAGAAATCAAGTGCCCCCCGCTGAAGTGGAGTCCTCCAATGCATCAGCTCAGTCTTGGGGACCGAGAAGGACACACGACGAATGGAGGCCCTACGCTTCAAACGGCAGTAAATGAGCTGTAGGGAGTGAACATTGCCCCGATAAGAAGGAGATGCCACGGTGATGGCAAAATCATCAACATAGGAATGTATAAGCCCCCTAGGGACCGAAAAATGCAAAGAAGTAACATAAATAACAAACAACAAAGGAGACACAGGGGACCCCTGAGGGGTGCCGACGGAAACAAAGGAAAAGGTCCTTTGAGAACCTTGAAACAGTAAGGAAAAAGTGTGACCAGTGAGGAAAGACCTGACCCAGGCCACAAGGTAGTGATTGACCTGCTTTCTTGTGAGGGACTCGGTCAAAACATATGAGTCGACATTGTCAAAGCCACCCACTAATATCAAGGAAGAGGGTGGAGACATTGAGGCGTGGACGTTGAAAGGAGCGGATAGTGTGAACCAAAGAGGCACAGGCGTCAAAGGAGGAAAGACCAGGAAGAGAGCCACACTGGTTAGGACTCAGGAGCCCAACGGGACGGGCGATGGGCTCCAGGCGGGAGGCGACAACCCTTTCCAAGATCTTGGAAAGGGTCTGAAGAAGAACAATAATGCGAAAGGAAGAAGGAGAATCATAAGAGTCTTTGCCAGGCTTATCAAGGATAACCCCATTTGCCTTTTTCAGAGATGGAGGGTGGAAGCCAAACTGCTGGAGCAGGCCGAGGAGGTGGGTGAGAATCAAAGGGTTGATAGCGTGTGCCTTCTTCCAGAGAGAATACGGGATCGTGTCTGGGCCAGGGGCGGAGGAGGAGGAAGAGCGAGCCTGGTTGGAAGCCACTTCCTCAGTTGTGACGGGGGGGCAGTCCCCGTATGGGTGCAGAATGGAGGGGAGCGAAATAAAAGGGTGAGGAGGGAAAAAATGGTCAAGGAGGGCCTGGTTCATACCCTCAGGGGTACTAGCTATCTGTGTCCGTGACCCTCCTTATATAGGCGCTCTTCCCACAACCCTAACTCCTACTTGTAGTAAGGTGCGAAAGTCATAACATCATATGACCTCACAATCGTGAGTCATGAAACCATAAACATACATCAAACCAAACATCATAATCGTAAATGATCTCACAAATCGTGAGTCATGTGAAACATTCCATATTGCTAAGTCACGATTTATGACAGTCGGACAAACAGGTTAGCAAGAAAATCATATGGCGTTTTCAAAATCCTAGTGCAAAGAGGAAACCTGCCCTACATATTGGGAATATCAAAGTGATAGAAAAGCCATTCAGTTTTCCATATATCTTTCCTCGAGCCATACAGAAAATCAATTTGGCCTGGCCGAGAACAACTACCCATAGTACTGAAATAGGTTGATGATAACCTAGAATGACAAGTGGAAAGATATTAATAAGAGTGAAATAATCTCTTATAAGAGAAGATTCAGAGAACAGTTATAAACCATCTAAGAACTTCGATACTCAGTCAAGAGGAAGGATCTTCCTGCGAGGAGAGCAACTGGGAAGTGCTGGAGCATTTACTACATGCTCAAGAATTGGTAGAAGATTATTATAAGGAAAATCTGGGGATGCCAAAGTTGGGTAAAGTAGTATCGAGGTATATAGTTTTTCCTACTATTGCCAAGTTATTGCAAAAGCTTTTTTAACCTACCAGCAGGAGTACTAAGGAAAGATTTACCCTGAGGTGAAGCTTGCAGAAGGGGAGCTGATATTACACAGTTGGGAAATTCTACAAATTATATGATGTGATAGTATATATAACTGGGAGGTTACTATATGACTACAACATGCTCCCTCCCACGCTCTTTCTGAAAAAGTTGAAATTTGCACTTTTTTCAACACCTCGGGAAAGTGTTAGAAAAACCACCCTTAAAAAGTGGTGGTATCTGATACGTCAAGTTACACGAACCCAAAAACGATCCCAATGCATTTCCGAGTCACGCTATAGCATCTCGTGACGTGGAAATGGATATTGAGCCAGAGGAAGGCTCATCAGCGTCATCAACACCGAGCCCAGAGGGTAAGGAAGACCAAGGCTATGACCCCGCCTCCAAGCAATTTATGGAAGTAGTGATGAACTATCTCAAGGTTGACGGACCCCCAAAGAACAACCCGATTACGACGAATGTCAGGTCTTTCGACACCAATATGTTCTCGGATTGTAATATACGAATATGACGGTGGTTATGGCGTTTGCCTATCAGGAGCAGACGCTCACAGCTACAACTCAGAACCTCATCAGAACGGTTGACGACATGTCGTGGGGCCCAGCTGTGGCTCCTAAAAAAGGAACGAAAAGAATTCTTAAAAGACAAGACCAACCGGAAGCCCGAAGTTACGCCGCGGTGGCCTCCCAGCCGCCACCACGATCTGAAACACAGTCACCGGCTAGAAACAAGAGAAAAGCGGAAGTAGGCTTGACGCCACCGAATCCCCCGGCACCAAAGCAGAAAAAGAAGGAGAAGCCAGAACAGAAACCAAGCTCGAAGAAGGGAGGAAGCGAAGTTTTCCCGAAGAACCCGTCCACTAGCCTAGCAAGGAGGAAGATCTTTGCGACCATGAAGGTGGTACAGCTATTAGTGGACCCGGTCTGTGATGAAGCAACGATCTCTGTTGCTATCGCCACAGACCTGTCAATTGTGAATGTAAGGCACCAACGAATTTACAGGTATTCTCGAATAGGACGAACAGAACAGTCATCTTGACTGCCCCAGCTGGGATAGACTCGGGACAATATACTCAGTACCTAAACAAGCTGACGGTAGCACTGAACGAGACGATCGACGATAGGGGTCCAGAGTTCCTACTTTTTAGGAGGGCGCCCACGGATATCGACGTAATCGTGCATGGTGTGTCCCTTGCAGCGATCTCAAGAGAAAACGAGTGTTTGGAGAAGGCTGTAAAAGAAGCTTTCAAGGCAACCCATAAGATAGATATAGTGTCTGCAAAGTTTCTGAAAACAGACCGGGCCGTTTCTGATGAAAAGAGGGCAACTTCGATCATAATCTGGGTTCCGGAAAACGAAGTAGCAAAAGTTACACCATCGGTCCTTTTTATGGGTAAATACAAACAGCTGAACGTGATGTGGCAGGCATCGGCAACAATGCAATGCCACTGCTGTTGGAAGTATGGCCACCCCCAGGCAGGCTGCAAGAAGAATCTGGCCGTGTGCCCAATTTGCTAGCAACAGCACACCGAAAAAGAACATCGATGTCACGAACCGGCCTGCAGAGGGTCACGGACGGCAATCCCAGTTTGTTGCATGATGACACCTGCCAAATGTGCCCCCTGCGATGGCCAACATTCGGCTCGAGACCCGGCTTGCCCACAGAGGATAAGGGTGAAAGAGACTGGAAAAGAAAACCATGACTCAAGAATGGCTTCCCGCGCCTCAGCACTAGGCGAGGATGGTGTCACCCCTTTGATAAATAAGGCCGTTGGGCCAGTATGTTGGGAACAGCGCATTCAAATGAAAAGAGCAGATGGAGAATAAATGTTGTACAACACAATTGCCGAGGAAGCAATAGAGTGTTTTTTTCTTTATTTCATATTGTCAGAGGTTTTAATGTTTCCTTTGTATGTGTACAGGACCCCCCACTGTATAATGGGCAACCCCACAGGGTCCCAGGTTACGAGTGTGTTTTTTCACGCTCACCCAAGGTACGGGTGTGAACCTATGTGGCACTAAGGACTCTGATTAGTGTTTCCTTTGTCGTGGTTTCAAAGGATTTTGATATTTTGTACTTGAGAATTTTTGGAAAGGAGGGACCTTTATTAGGCGACTGTCATTCCTTTGGCTTGATAAATACCTATATAAGGAACGATAGGGGACATACAGTACCACCAGAGCAACTGTGTATAAAAACTAACGAACCGACACTTGTGGTCGGAGATTTAATTATAAACACGACCTTTACTGACCCGCTACGGACTATGGAATCTGGGGAACGAAGGCGGGGCGAGCACTTTATGCGGCTGGCATCTAAGACAGGTTTTACGATCATGAATACACCTGGGGTCTACACCAGATTCCCAGACAATCCTACATTACACCGACCCTCAGTCATCTATTACACGCTAGCCAATTCAGCATAATTAGTGCGGGTATCGAGATGGAGGGACCTATACTAACAGACAGGATCGGATCACATAGTCATACTCACAGAACTGGACTCGAAGGACTTACACCTGGCGACACCTTCTCCAGACTGGGACTAGATCAAATGGAGAGATGAGAATGGGGTCCCAACCCCCTGGATAGAATCTTCCCTAAAAGATTCTGTTGATCATGAATACAAAAATCTCAACGACCCAGCTACGGCCTTTAAGACCTTCGAGGAGAACTTGTCGAGGTTGATACAGATAGTAAAAGGCTGGGCCCCAATGAAGAGACCAACGTGGTGGTAAAAGGCGTGGCGGACGCCAGACATCACCAAGATGAGAAGGGTTTATACCTCTGCTGCCCGGCGTATTAGACGTGACGGGAGCTGGGTGAAAGAAAAGATTGAGACGAGGAAAGCATACCAGACTGCAATTATGAAGGCGAAGCGGAAATACTGGGATGAGTTCATAGCCTCAGCAAAGAAAAATGACGTGTGGACGGCACATCAGTTCACCAAGCAACGGATCCCGAACAGAGTACCTGGTAAAGATAGTAATACACCAGAGAACACTGCGGCAATTATCATGAGCCACTTTTTCTCAGAAAATCAGGCCCCGATATCGTCGAAATCCCCCTACCGTAGGGAACTTCGTTCGGCAGATAGGGTGACACCAGTAGAGGTATGGGAGGCCATGGAGAAGTGTAGCAACAAGTCAGCCCCCGGGCCAGATCAGGTCCCATATGGGGTTTGGAAAAATATAAGTCGGCTTAATGAAAATGTACTGCCCTTATTAGTGGATGACCTCCTAAGATGGGGGATTCACCCCCCCATGCCTAAAAGGGTCAATAAGCGTAATTCTGCCAAAGCCGGGAAAGAGTAACTACAGGAAATGTTTGAGTTTCAGGGTTATTGCTCTGATGCAGACTTTATCGAAGATTGCGGAACGGATAGTCAATCGACACCTTATGACGATTGCTTTTAAAACGGACATGTATTGCATCAATCAGACTGGAAGCCTGCCACAGAGGTCCACAGTAGATGCAGTTTAATCACTGAAACAGTGGGTCAAGGAGAGTCAATTCGCTAGAAAGAAGGTCTCAACAGTCTTCCTGGATTTAAAAGGGGGTTTTGACAAAGTTAACCATAGGAAGCTCATGGGGATCTTCGAAAGAAATCAGGAGGTCTCAACATACATAACCAATTGAATACGGAATTTCGTCGGTTTCCGAAAAGTTACACTAACCTATCTGGGCAGCTCACGAACGGAATATAGAATCAACCGTGGGATCCCGCAAGGCTCCCCCTTGTCCCCGCTCCTCTTTGTGTTATATGTTCGTGGTCTATACACGGCAGATACCCCAGAAGATAGCTTTTCTACTTCATATGTGGACGATTTCCGGATTACGGTTGAGTCCAATTCATGGTACCGAAATTCGCATTTGCTGGATGGGGAGGTGGAAAGGATCAACAGTCGAGCAGAAGATCTGGACCTCTCCTTCAGTAACGCCAAGACAGAGCTGGTGCACTAGAGAACGCCGAGAGGCAAGAGGTCTCTGAGTATCCGATAAGTTTTCAATCTCATATTATACAGCCGACTGGGAGAGTGGTAAAATGGCTATGCTTTAAGCTAGGTGATAACGAAGAAACAATAACACATTTTACGAAAAGGCTGGCACTTACACAGGCCACTTTCTTTCGAATTAAGAGACTATCAATGCTGGGAAAAGGACTCTCGCCCTACAGAGCGAGAAGATTGGCCAAGGGCATCCTTTTGCCAACCAGGCCATACGGGGCAGAGATCCTCACTCCAAGCATCAACATGACGAATAAGATGCAGACATTTTGGAATCGAGTCCTCAGATGGATAACCAATGCCTTCTTCTCAACCAACCTGACGGCTTTGTTGGCTGAGGCGTGTTTAGCCCCGGTCCGACTCTATCTACTACAAGCGTCCCTAATGGCAGCAGTCTGTATAATGTCTGCCATTTCAGGGAATAACATTGCGACTGCAATGCTGCCAGGGGGCTTCCCGCTCCCGGACAGCTTCAGATACCCCACGAATAGGAGGAAGGCTTTCGACAGAAGTGGTGGTCTACGCTCAAAGGTTTGGGACTCAACTTCTACCACCTGGGTCCAGGTCCGCCTCCCGATTGATAAAATAGGGGCAACGGCTGCTGGAATATATCAGTCAAGGCCCATTCCGGTAAAGTCAAACCGACTCGCAATGGTACAAGTGGACGCTGCAAAGGCGTATATCGAGGCCAGGGAGTGGGTTAGGAAAGAGGTACATAAGAGATGGGTAAAGGAGGCATACCCGGAGTACTATATATATCGACCGCCATACGCGATTGCTGGACTTTCTTGACGCTTCCGTAATTCCAGGCCTGTAGGATACACCAGATGAGATTGAACAAGAGCTATCTAACAGGGTAGGCAAGCTGTTCCAGCCAGGACTAGGATCTGACTAGTAACCTATGTCTACAGTAAGTTCAGACCTTCAAACACGTGATTACTGTTTGCCCTGGCCTGGCTCAGCCAAAAGAGGGGGTAGATCAGGGGATGTTTGACATAAGCCCAGACTCAGCCCTATGGGAAAGAGGGGATAAAGGGAAAGCCTTGATGAAGGGTTTTGTTTCCTTTGTAATGTAGAATAGGTTGAACTTTCTAGTTAGGTTGGGAATTTTTCCGTTTACGAGAGACTTGGACCTGAAGTCCTGATTTTGAATGTTTGCCCTGGGGCTGATGACTTGATGTTTATGATAGTGTTTCTATTGTTATTTGTTATTTTTTGGGGAAGGTGAAGTTTCTTATGTTATAGGGGTTTTTAGGCCATACCTCAGGGTGAATGCCAGGATTGCCCTGTACATAGTACGAATAAAACCACAGATTTAACCAAAACAAAAAAAAAAAATACTATATGACTTCAATCCATGCTGGCAAGAATTAGTGTCGATAGCAGAGCTGCTCAACCTCGGTGAAAGCTCTAGACTCTATACAAGAAGTACTAAGACTTTTCATCATCTGAATGCATATTCACCTGAGAGCATATATGCAAGAAAGACAGATATCCTGACTGATCAACTGGTATTTCGTAAGATATTTGCAAATGGGTTACATCAACTTGAACTTGTTTCATTTGGCAAATGAATCAAAGGCTATCTGCTGGTGGAGTGATTAACACCCTCAAAATAAAAGATAATTGTGTAAATCATTTGATCAAGTAGGGCATAGATTTTCAGGGTCACATAGTATTTGCACTCTTTAAGACCAGGGCCAATGTGTTTAAGGATACTTCATATACATGCCTAACATAAGTCCTGGGAAAAGTGTATCAACAGCTAGCTCTACTTAGTAGTTAAGGGATCATCAAGTTACAAAGAAGAGACTTTAACAATATATTCAGATAACAACTTTATTAGAAAATGAGAAACCTTTATATTCTATCTTTTTCCTTAACTGAGGTCTCCTGACTGTTCTCTGACCCACTCAATACAAGTATGTCTGTAATGGAATCCTACTATGTTTCTACTAGTACTACCGACTTGATGTTGGTTATTACTTATTTAGGTTTATACCTGATAAGCGCTACTATTTGATTGTGCCTTCCTGCTTGGTTATGACTTCCTAACTGGTTATTCTTTCCCTGTTTCGCTTTTCACTACCCCTCCTTGCTTCTACCCATTTGGGTATCGCTATCCTCCTCCTATACCTACTGGGTTTGTATAGTAGTAGCGATCTCTTGTTCCTTCCTGTTTGGATTCCATTAGTTGTTTTGTTAGCTCAATCCTATCGCTCTTAACCCTCTGTTTTCGGAATATGGTTACCATGGTATGCTACCTCTGTTAGCATGTTTATTGAACAGGATGTTTGCGCTTTTGTTTAGTTTTCCTAGCTACAATCTTTTGTATTTAAAGAGCCTACAATCCCTTAAGGATTCGGACTCTCAAGCCTTACAGGACTATCATCTTTAATACTACAAGTTGAATGGTCACTCTATTAGTTTCAAATCTTTTACCTTGTCTATTGAAGACCTATCCATTGACGCTTCACCCCCTATCCTAATAGTATCTTCTGAGTCCCTTTGGGATTCTCGAGACACTTGGGAGTAGGTTACATTAGCCAAGGAAATTCAACAGTACCGAATTGGCCATCCCGTAACACCATTCCCTATATTTATAATAGTAGTGCTGATTATTATTGGCTTCATAAATCTAGATAAATTATCCAGAGTATTGCTATGCCCTGGTGATTAACTGTCCTTTGAAGAACTTAAATTGACTAAAGCTTTCTGATTGAAGAATATTTAGTTATTGTTGATTCAATTATCCTTTTCTTTTCCTTATGTGAATTTTCTTTTTAGTTTACAAAATAGTTAAATCTTAGAATTCACCTTCCTACCAGGTGCCTCTATTTCACTTTACTTTAACATATTTACAAAAAACCAAAAACATAACACAATATTTGCAGTATATTATGAGAAAAAAATCGAAATCAAGATAATTATATTTTTTCACACCAAATATGCTATTTGTATGTTTTATGATCATCAAAAATATAATACACTAACTAAACAGGTTCTAAATTTAAAAACAACTGACATTGTCATATACATGCCAACCACTCATTACTCTTTTTCTGGGGGGGAAGGGGGATTTTTTTTATTTCAAAAAAAAACCCCCTTCAAAAAACATAAAAGTCACAAATTCTTGAATGCAAAACAGGGCCTTAACTTTTAAAGGTATGATATTATAATAATATAAAGCTGCAATCAAATTATAAGCCACAAAGTTATGTGAGCCATCAAGTTACTCTGACAAGCCACATAGTTACGTTGAGCTGTCAGGCTCTCTTTAGTACCCCTGCTTGTGAGCCTGCCAACATTCTGGGGGTTGTGGCTACCAGCCACAACCTTGACACCAGTATTCCTCCATCTTTTGCAGTTTTCTGTTTAATAGGGTACAGTATACTATAGGTGTTTTTTTTCCCTACTATATCTAAAAGGTTATATGTGGGATCTAGATTTTTTATATGCCCGGAACACTATAGGAAGGGATTCACTACAAGAGGGTTCACTATAGCCAGGTGAAAATGTAATCCAGGTTAACTTGAGAAATACTCCCTGTCTTGTACGAAAACATTCCCCCTGTGCCTTCTAAAGGTGCCCGTGGTGCTATGGCACTTGAGTACTGGTAATGGCTTAGCGCTAATCTTGGACACCCCCCTTGGCAACGGTCTCTTTCAGAATGCATAGCATCATTATGCCGTAGATCCCACAGCGAGCAGGCAAGGCACTACGGTATTCGAGTATAAGTGTGATACCGTATAATCCACTACCTCAACCTGACCTCCAATCTCAGCACTCGGGGGCAAAATATCCCCAAGAAGGACCCGCGTTTCCCGACACGGTAAATACTGAGCGTGCTGAGTGTGTGTCTGATCTCGTTAACAGGTACCGGTATTCTCAATTCTATCAGCCCGTCAAACTTAACCTATCATGGGTAGATGCGGTAATTGCCTCTGAGAATCTGATAGTGGGTTACACGGTATTTTATCCTACAATATTGACTACCCCTGGAAGACAAGCAACCCCCCATGAGCCATCCCTAATGATCCGCGGCCAGGAATGACATAAAGCTGCGGGCAGGACACCTGGTGTGTTGAAGTGAAGTGCGTTTTGGCGTGGGGGTTTGCCATTGTTGGTATCCGTCGGTCTTTATTTCTTTTGAATTTGACAGTATTTCGAGCAAGTAAGGTGATGGGGGAAAAAAAATATAAACTCTCTGAGACCAGCCCATCGCACGCGCAAACCGGGAATAACTGCAAAAAGACTCAGCCGAGCGCAAAGTGAGTACAAGTGCCAAGGAAGATGTTTTGGTATACTACAAGGGTTATTTCGCAGGTTGGCCTGAGTTTTCATTGTTGACTAACTTTATCCCGGACAGCACTATCCTGCCCTTGAGGCCGACTTCGTCCGGGGTCTCTGAATTGGTAACCCCCCCTCTTTGGAAAGGTGTGATACAACTCGCTCTGCTCAGACCACTTAGATAATAAATTGGGGCTGGTCTACGATATAATTTTGTTTTCACTCGAGGTCGTATAGGGGTTGTTGTGGTAGGAGTGGGAACTGAAGATGTTGAGCATCCCTATCAAAAATAAGAATATGAAACCCACCGTGATATGATTCTAGCTGCTGATTCTGGATGCATTGACAGATTGATTAGAGGCTCTGCAAAGGGATTCTCCACAGGATTACCGGGGGAATCGTTTTGCGAGTTTTCTTTCTCGAATGTTGATAATCCGGTATGCCCGGATTTTCCAAGAACCTTGGGTGAAGGGCAGGTTTTGGCTGACCGGCACCACATTCGATCTTATCGAATAGTAATAACTCCTCAACAGGAAACCGGCAAAATATTTGTTGGGTTACCATCTACTACAGGAATAATATTAAGGCAAATTTCCCGGGTGTGGGTAAATAAGCGTTAAGGAGAGAGAAGGAAGGAAGGTAGAGAAATGCCGAGCTATAGCAATACTCGCAGTGCTTTTTTCTTTCTTTTGCTTCCCTCCTCCCTTCTCTCCACCAAAAAAGCAAAGGGGAGAAATATGATCGTCCCATATTCACCTAATATTTGAGGGTCATCCCTGGTATACTGATATAGGTTCGGCAGCGCTGTCTAAATCTCTGTTGGGCATTGAGTATGGACCTAAATGGTATGATACCGGGAAAACTAAAGTCCTACCCCTTCGTGAAGTGAAGCTCCCAACGGCTTTTCCAGTAGGTTCGCCTGTGGGTTGGTGGCTAGACCACCTGCTTATCCTGTGACAAAGTGGCCGCGGGTTGCTCAATTCTTGGCTGCGCTGAATTTATCTCTTTTTTCCATTCCTCTAAGGTTTAGAGCTAATGCACAGTATGTACAATCCCACATACTATCCCCCGCAGACGAATCTACCAACCTAGCGGAGTACGCGCTGATATCTAGTGGAACCTAAAGAAGAGATATCTGTGATGGTACTCGAGTATCCATTGGCCTTAGGGCAAAAAGGTATAATCTTGAAGTCACCCGATGAGCCACTGTGTAACTCCTGCCTCCACTAGGACAACATCACCGGCTTGCTGTCCGTGCCGAATCGCTGTGGAAGTTCATAAGCTCTTTCCATCTCCCGCCTGGCCTCGTCGTACGAGTGGCATAGGAGCCATAACTTAAGAAACAAACGAAGAACAAAGCTCTTTACATGAGAGGTACTAGGAAGCCACGATGGTATCTGAGGATACCTCTATGAGGGCCCCCTTGCAGTGGCCCGACAGTCTTCCAATTTTCTGACCTATATCTGGTATGAATTGGTACCAACGCTTCTAAACATGTGAATGCGCTGGCAGGGTTCAATCTAGCATATTAGGTTCACAACGCAACGAAGGTAACACAGACTAGCTAGTTTTAGTGGAGGTTCTCTACTACTTTCAACTGTGGTGGAAGGAAGTGAGTCGGGGGCCGGGTGCACGTATTTCAGTATCCTCTATGGGGTCCTGACATGGGCATAGAGGGAGGGGGAGCGGGAGAGGTTAGAAGGTTTAGCCGCTCCGTAGGTAACTAACTGATGTTTATCTGTGTGTGCGTTTGGTATGGGGGATGTTAACGTTATCCAAGCTGTGATAGAAAGCTTGCTACCAACCTCCACGGCGGAGGCTCCGACCCCCCCCCCCCACCTATACCTCCTCCGGGAAAAGAATTTCTACATAGGCCAATATACCCCTTCTCCAGACATCGTCTTTGGATTTTTTCGGATGTCTCCCGCCCCTCGTCATGGTGGAGTAGCGGTGGTTGCAAGAGTGGCTCATTTGACTTTAAAAAGTTATATAAACCTCACCTCCTCAACACTTTTTTTCCCCCTCTTTAGCTTCCATAGGCTATATTAATCATTTCGGGCTTTCGGTGGCTCCTATTCTATCTCTACCGACTCCCCAACCACGTCCCCTCGCTCCCCCTCCCTTCTCCCTACTCCTCCCCCGCTCCTTCCTTAGACCCCAAGTTTCTCCCATCAGAATGCGTCTCAGCGCTAGCCTTGGAGCTGCAATCCTTGCGACCACTGCTTCTTCGTTCCCTTCCCTGTCCAAGGCGCCTACTGCTGCTGAATTGTCGGCTCCGGAATTGCTTCCCAGACGGATTGCCAATTGCACCAATGGTCCTACTACAAGGGGCTGCTGGGATGGAGTAAGGGATATCAACACCGATTATTATACCGACTTCCCGCTTACGGGGAGGGTTCGTGAAGTAAGGGGATATAAGAGAGTGACTGATGTTTTTTTTTGCGAAAAAAGATCCCAGAAAGATCCTAGTGATTTTTCCACAATCTTTGGTACAGAAAAACAGAACAATGTAGCCAATGGCTAACTTTCGTATATCGGTTAGTACTGGCTGAGAATCGAGAACTCGACTTTTGCTCCCGATGGATACAATCGCACTATGTTGACATTCAATGGAACGTTCCCCGGTCCTACGCTTTATGCCGGTGAGAAGGTCCCTTCATTATATCACCATGCTATCTATGCCCTCCTTCATAGAATATCATACTGACATCTACAGATTGGGGTGACACCATGCGCGTCCATGTCACAAACGACCTGGAGTACAACGGGTATGCTACCTTCCTCTTCAACAGAACCAATACGAACACTAACGGCTAGCAATTTCTCAGCACGAGCATCCACTGGCACGGAATCCGTCAGCTGGGCACTACCGAGCAGGATGGTGTTAACGGGGTCACTCAATGCCCGCTAGCCATGCCCTAGTCTCTTGATATAGTTGCTAACAAATTTACAGGCCCCGTCGCACCAGGCCACAGCCTAACCTACGAATGGCAAGCAACCCAATACGGAACCAGCTGGTACCATTCTCACTTCTCCCTACAATACGCTGAAGGCGTCGCTGGCGCACTCGTGATCAATGGGCCGGCAAGCGCAAACTACGACGAAGACTTGGGCCCGATCATGCTGGATGACTGGTACCACGCCACTGCATTCCAGATCTGGGAAAACCTGCCCACAGCCGGCCCTCCGCCGGCAGAGAACGGGTTGATCAATGGCACGAACGTATTCGACTGTTCGCAGATAGCGGACGTTAACTGCATCGGCGGCGGGAAACGCTTCCTTACAGAATTCAAAGCCGGGAAGAAGTACCTCGTGAGGTTCATCAACATGGCTACGGATACCTTTTTCAAGATCTCTTTGGACAATCACACTATGACCGTTATCTCCATGGATTTTGTTCCTATCATACCGTACGAGACAGAGTATGTTTCTATTGCAATTGGCCAGCGGTATGAAGTCATCATCGAGGCGAACCAGACCACGGATAACTTCTGGCTCCGCGCAACCGCACAGGCCTCCTGCGGTGCTGCTAACCCCAATGCATCAAACATCAAGGGGATAGTTCGGTACTCCGGCGCAGCAAACACAGAGCCCACTACCAGTGCTCATGCAATCCCAGACAGCTGCACCGATGAGCCGAAGGACAGGCTCGTCCCAGTTGTCATGAAGGACGTCCCGCCATCAGACCTGACTGTGTCCCAGCAGGTCGACATCTCCCTGGTTATATCCAACAACAAACTACACTGGAATCTAAACAACATCTCCGCCAGGATAGATTGGTCAAACCCCACCCTTCTACAGGTCTTCAACGGCCATGCGCACCCGAAAGATTACCACGCCTTGAACATCGACGGCTCGAACCCATGGTACTACCTCGTCATCGAGACAGCCATCCCCGTAGACCACCCCATCCATCTCCACGGCCACGATTTCTACCTCATCGCCCAAGAAACCGGAACCTTCAACGCCTCCACTGCAATCACTAATTGGACTAACCCTCCTCGACGCGACGTCGCCATGCTGCCTGCGAGCGGGCACATAGTCATCGCCTTCAAGACGGATAATCCGGGCATCTGGCTCCTGCACTGTCATATCGCCTGGCACGTTAGCGGCGGCTTCCTCCTACAGTTTGTCGAAAGGAAGGAGGATATATTGAGCAGATTCAGCACGGCCGGGGCTTGGACTGATACTTGCTCCGCTTGGGACGTTCACGTCGCTTCAGATATTGACCCCCCGCAGGAAGACTCAGGACTTAAGAGGAGGTTACATAGGAATTTTTAAGTTGGGGTCCAAGTGCACACATTGATACCCGAAACGGGTACGGAAGCCGGGAGGGTGGGGCTACCCCCTTTTGCTCACGAGTCTATTCTGCCATTCTTCTCACTTTTGGTTTATTTTATTTTTCTCCCCTTCTGAGAGGCTACTCTGAGTCTTTCCTATCTTTGCCAAGTATTGTTTATCGCCTTCTCTATTTCAATCATGGTTTAACATAGCCCATATTGGCGGAGGGGTCCCAACTAATTGTTAGTATTATAAATTTATTTTGTCCTTTTATCCCACCATGCTCAAGCCAGCATACAAACGCAGTTTTAGAAACCACTTTTCTTGATATGTAGTTAATCTGCCGATACATTTCTTTTTTGTTTTTTCCTTTTTTTTGGGCCCCCATCTCGCAACACCAGGTTCATTCGCACGAGGTTTCAGTTAGCAACTAGCAGTTTGCTGTTCGCCTATGACAGCACTGTGCCCTACATTTTGATACAGGGCGAGCAGAAATAAAGTAGGGGCAAAAATATGGGGGTTTCAGGTTGCTGTTAATTATTTCCCGTTTTTTTATTTCTTTGTAACGGGGTTTGTAACAACTTTAATATACATATATTATATAAGCAAGTGTCTGCTATACAAAGTGTGATTTCAGGAGATCTTCAAATTGCAGTGAGTATAATTGATGTTGGTTACTATGGATAGGACAAGCAGGTCTGACAAGGCTAAGGAAACTAGTACTGTTAGAAAGGGGTTAGTTTGTTTTATAATTGGTTTAAAGGATTGTTTGATACTTTGTTGGAATTGTGTTTGGTTTCAAATATTCATTTGATACTGGAAATGATTTATGTTATATTTGAAGGAGCTATTAGGACCTTGATTATTTGTTTTATTTACAAGGCTTGGGATAAGTCATCAAGTGTATTTAAAGGCTGTGATTCTCGAGGACTTAGAGATGGCAAACTTCAATTGACAGAGTTTTCAATATCCTTGGTTGAGTAGTTACAGCTCTTCAGTTAACAGGAAATTATAGCAAGTAAGCAAGTATTGGACTTAGCAATTAAGGCGATATAGTAATTGCCAGCTGTTTAATAACTTATCAAGATCTCTGGTAGTTACATGCACTTGAAGTCTCAATAGTTTATAATATAAGTTAAATATTGTTAAACTCTATCAAGACACTACTTGGATAATATCGTTCTTAATACCTATAAGAGAGTATTACACTGAGCATGAATAATATGGTAGCCTTTTGAGCCCATGAGGTTCAATTGCAATATATATTTAGTTAAAATATTTGATTTATTTCATTTTTGCAGATTATTGATAATGTTGTATAATTCACTACTTGGTGTAGGTCTTAGCTTAACCAATTAGCTGCTTATATTACTACAGTTGGAGTATATTTTCAAGTATATATTTGATATTGAACAGGTTATATGAGTGCTGTTATGCGAAAATTGGCCTGATACCTCATACCAGGTTTTCTGTTGTTCCATTTTCTTCTTTGCATAGCAACCACAATTATTCCTTAAAAGTCTTGTTCAAAGTTGTTATTACCGTCTATATAAATTGGAGTGTAAGTACAAAAACCTTTATAATAATTAATTCTAGTCTTAGAAATGTCTTATTAATATTTTCCATAAAGCTTAAAATCCAGGCTATCCATCAATGTAACTAAGGAAAAAGCAGTTAATTATCAATTTTCACTTTCATAACTAATAATTGCAGCAAATCTTTCAACAAATATCTTTTAGGACTATTAGAGGGTGCTGTTAAGGCTCAGGAAGTATTGAATATATTAAAGCAAATTTGTTGCAATTGTGGACTGGTACACTTTTTGCTTATTGATACCTATATATATTAGTGTTCTTTTATATTTGCGTGTAGTTCTGGGAAAACAAGTAAACTTAGGTTTTAGTTGTTTTGACTTAGAGGCCAATTTAGTTTACATAGCAAGCAGAGCTATCTTGAGAAAAATAGCAAACCAGTTTTTCTATTAACAAATTAAAATCAGGCAATAATTAGGCCAGCTGGACAATCAAAACAACAGAGAAAATGTAGAATACCTTCGCTCTAATCCTTCTATGTAAGACGAATTTAATTTCAAAAATATTATATTATGGTCAGATTCAGGTATTTGGAGCCATGAACAAAGGATATAATATGATAATTAATAAATTAAAAACAGTTAATAATAATTTTATAATACCATTCCCAAGACCTAATATCTAATTGTTCTACAATATTCAGAGTTAACTTGCTATACTTGTTGCATCTCACCTAGTGAATACTACTTTATCATGTTTGTTGAATTGTCTTAGGTACTACTACTTATACAAAATCTTTAATAACAACACATTATACTCTTAGAATTATTTCAAAAGTTACTAGTAGATACTCCTTGGAGTAGCCTATCCTTTAATGAAAAAAACATTTTTTATAAAAATATCTCACCTAATGTTCAACAGGCAAATATTGTTCTAATTTTAAATTTAAATATATTCTAACAAGTTCAGAGCCTACTCTATGTAAAATCTAGTTTCTGAGAATCATAAAAGTTGTTCTGTGGAAAAAGCGAGAGATTTAGTGATTTTTGCTGAAATACACACATTTGTTATCTAGTATTCAAGCTTTTACAGTTTACAAATATATTTTGTTATATATGTTTTACTAGTATCAGATATCCTCTTATTTTTCAGTGGTTAGATATGCTAGTCTTATAGCATAAATTTTGTCAAATTGAGGTTTTGATATAGGGAAGTGTTTGGTGGAAAGCTTAAATAATAAAAACAAGTGTATGGTATTTATTATTTTTATTGTATATATTTATTATAGGGCTAGAGTTACACATATAGGAAATGACATGAGAATTATGGTATGATTGTATCTGTATTGTACTGGAGTTGTTTTCTTGGCATGTACAACTAAGGCATCCAAGCCTCACAATATAATGATACAATAAATAAGGGTGGAATAAGCAATACTCCAAGTTAGTCAAAAATAAAAATAACAATAGTGCAATCAATAAATAATAATAATATTAATAGTTTATGTTGAAAACTAAAGTCCAAAGGAAAAATCTTTCAACAAGAGCAAATTAGACAAAAAAACACTCTAGGCAACCAAAGGACATTCTCAATAATCAAATCTTTTACAATGGTGGCTACTTCAACCACTCCAATTATCATAGTATCCCAATATTTTCAAAACTTATAACCTCTTTCACACTTCCTAGTGTATGCAACCTTGTATCACTATTAGTGACTAAGTAAGGTAGGATTTCTCATAACTTACAGTTATGAGTTATGGAATTATTATATTTCACAATATGACTTATAAGTAGTTATTTGATTTTTCTATGATATACACTTAGTGTGAATTATCGTTATATTGAAATTAGTTGATAGTGTACAAGACTCATGTTTATAAGTCATATAATATAATGACTTTTGCACATAACTCATTGTAACCTAGTCCCAAGTATTGCAAGAATCCTAAAAGGACTCTGAAGATACTATTAGGATACGGGGAGAAGCGTCGATAGATAGGTCTTCAATAGACAAGGTAAAAGGTATGGAACTAATAGAGTGACTGTTCAACCAGTAGTGTTAAAGATCATAGTCCTGTGAGGCTTGAGAGTCCAAATCCTTAAGCGATTGCAGGCTCTTTAAATACAAAGATTATAGCTAGATAAACTTAACAAATGCACAAACATTCTGTCTAACAAATATGCTAACAGAGGCAGCATAACAAGGTAACCATATTCTGAAACCAGAGGGTTAATAGCCACAGGATGGAGCTAACAAAACAAGTAATGGAATCCAAACAAGTAGGAACAAGAGATCGCTAATACTATACAAATCCATCATGTATAGCAGAAGGATAGCAACATCCAAATGAGAAGTGGCAAGGAGGACATAATAATAAGCGAAATAAGGTGAGAATAACCAGTTAGCAAGTCATAACCAAGTAGGAAGGGACCACCAAATAGTATTGCTTATCAGGTATAAACTCATATAGGTAATAACCAGAATGATTACCAGGGATATTTCGAATAAAATCTAATTATTTACTAAAGGGCAATTTTGCCTTTTGATGCCTTTTCATAAATCCCACCTGTCATCTCTTCCCATTTGTCTCCTTCAGTTTTCGTTTATGGACAACTGATAGCAATATCATGAAGCTACCAAATATTTGCAGGATATCCTAGTCGACAGCGAGAGTAACAATGTTCCACATTAGTTTTTTCCTCCCCAAGCGTAAGCTTTTAGCGGCAATAGCTTTTGTTTTACATATGGGATATAGTACGAGACTTATGAGTCTAAAGATGTGATAGTATATAGTGCCGGGTGGTGACTATATTGACTAAAACCCACACTGGCAAGAAGTAGGATCGTATCCAGAACTACTCAGCCTCGGTGAAAGAAGACAGAGTAATTTATCCAAGTGGATCTATTACGTATTCTGCATTCTTGATAATCCGAATGCATCTGCACATGAGCGCATATATGCAGGAAAGACAGGCATCCAGACTGATCACCTGGTATTCTGTATGATGTTCGCAAATGGGCTGCATCAATTTGAACTTAGTTCATTTAGCAAAGCGATCGAAGGCTATCTACTGGTGGAGTGCTTGACACCCTCAGACAAATAGATAGTCCGGGGGATCATTTGCTGTAGTAGGGTCATTCATCTTCAGGGTCAAACAGTGTTCGCACTGTTTAGACCATGGCCAAAGTTTCCAAAGATACTTCTTTCATATGGCCAACCTAAGGACTGGGAAAAGTTTATAAATAGTTAGCAGTCCCCTGTAGTTAAGGGATCATCAAGCAACGGAGAAGAGACCTTAACAATATATTAAGTTAACAAGTTATAAAGCCTTCGAGAACCCTTTTATCTTAACCATACTTTTTGCCGAGCTTTCCTGTCAGTTCTCCGATTTTCTCGATACAAGCACGGCCTAGTCAATTCAACAGTACCGAATTGGTTACCCCTTAACACTATATTGTTACTCTCCTGTCACCAAACGAATGCTATATTCTCTCATGCCCAGAGAATACTTTGAAACTCAAAGTTTTCATCAGTGCCAACATTGTGGGCACTGCCGACCTCTGAACTTTGTAAACGTATTTCTTATCTGCTGCGAAGGATACGCACTTGACCTTCATGTAGTAGCACTGAGACAACTTGCTTGCATACAGCGAAAATATATAGAACATATCTATCGTCAAGATAGACAGCAGATAACTGCCTTTACAAAACACAAACAATAATCCACTGTATTCTCTTTTGAGGAAGATACTTGTTGCTGACCTTGCGGACAACCCGCTATTCAAGCTAATATCTCTTCCAGTTAGTGTAACGGGGGCACCCTATAGAAAGATGGATCCTAAGGTTGCGACCGCACCAAAAGACTAAACGTAAAGTTCACAGAAGGTAAAGATAAAATAATTGAATCAAATGATAAAACTTTATATCGTTAAGCCAGAGCTTCACTCAATTCAAGTCTTCTCGTGAGGATAGTTGGTTATCAGAGTAGAGTGCCGTTCGCGTTTACTTAAGTAGAATCATAAAGCCAACGACACCCATCCCTACTCCGACTGTTAAGACAGCTCCCTTCTCCACTCAGGGATCATCTGACACATGGCCCTTCTGGAATTAACTTCAGGGCCTGTGGATCGCTCGGATAAGTTGAGTCCGTTCAATCATAAAGGTCTTCTGCAATGCATTTTGATTATGCCTGCAGGAGAGAAAACCTTTACAAGCGCCGTCTTGTCAATGGCCAACTGACAATCCGACTTTGGACCCAAACCTAGGTATGAGACTCAGTAGCCCTATGGCTTTTTCCGTCTATGCAAGCACTGCAGTCAACTGTGTCTACTTGGCCTATCGGCAGCTTTTGTCACGATTGCCTAGAAGAGCGCTAGGCAGGAAGGACAGAAAAGCAGAGTAAGCCTT